>CM042436.1:36567769-36627769 GCA_023631565.1 Gymnocephalus cernua | reverse complement strand
AAAAAAACATTATGCTTTAATGCTCCAGTTAACCCATTGAAGCGTGTACTTTCCAAAGTCCAAATGCTGTCTTAGGTTGACCAACAGGCCCAAACTGAACAAAATATATAGTTTTACTATCATGGTAGACTGAGACAATTAGCAAGTATTCACATTTGAGAAACTGGAAACTGCATTTTGGGGCATTTTGGCTTAAAAAAGATGAATTTGTTTCCAGATTTGCTGCTGCCTGTAGCTGCCGGTAGCAGAGCAACCAGACTGCCCTGTTTTCTAGTTTGAGCAGCAAAGCCTTCATGCAAAAGTGATTTTGAGTGCAACACGGCGTGTGAATCTGTTCCTTTATTCTTATATTACATGATATTCATTTACATTTTGATCAGAGCCTCTTAGAATAAGCGTATTGAACATGTGAAGGAACGACAGAGCGAGCCGTTAGTGCTACGCTGCAGATCACTAATGAATGCAATGCACCTGCTGTCCCAGTGATCGCATACGGCCTGGCAGGTTGTTTACAGGTGCTTTTGGTTTACAAGAGTACGTAGATGAGTGATGTTAGCTAACGCTGCAGAACCAGAAACCTACAGCATCCATAGATTACTGCAACTCCAGAGACGTCGATACTGTGAAACCTTTCTGAATTTGGTGCACAAGAGCAATTTAGGACGGAAACTTCCATGGGTTGAAAAGCTGCATGACTGGATTGGGAAATGCTGAAGTTTATTAAGAACAAAAGAACAGAGAGAGCATCACAGACGGACTGTGCTCCAGGTCAAGCCGTCAGAGTGCACAGGGACGGATTAACAACACATAACTAAGCTTACAACAACGTCTAATCCCAATGTAGTGCACGAAATCTGCTCTTGGATGTTCATTTAGTAACAATTTCTTGCAGAAATCTCAAAAAGACATCCATAAATCTGACTTCAGGGGTCTGATCCACTAAACCCGGGACGGTCTTGTTTAGGTAAAGAAGAACGGGTCGGTCGGGTTTAGGTAAACGTGACACGTGGGACCCGATCCCCGGATCATTTCAGGGGATTCTGTGAGACCGGGCCGGTAGGGTTGTTGAGCGGTCTACATGCCGAGTTCCAGCTCTATACCTTTTTTATATATTCATACCTTCAACCTAACAGAAAAGGGAAACACCATCATGTGAGCGCTAACAAGGACGCCTGTATTGACCCATGCAGCGTAATGAAAAGATAAGATGAGCCGACACACAAGAGCTCTTTGGACAAACAAAATGAAGTTCAGAAGTAAATGTGTGACTTATCCATATTGAGCGGTAGTTTAGTGTTTGAGAGCAAACAGCTCGGAGCGAACACCGAGTGCGTGAGGTCTACCTCCGTATCTTAAACAAATATGAAGGTTGGGAACGCCACATATCCACATATCATTCTTTATATTCAGTCAGTGAGCGTTTTCTTCATCCTGTGTTTTTTGAGAAACAATAGATTTATGTATTGTTTATTTCACAATAATACAACCAGCAACTCAACAAATAAATATGCAATATTTGACTATTTTGACTCAGATATCTGATATTTAAAGGGGAACTATGCAGTTTTTTTTTTACCTTAATGTACCTTAACTGAACAGCTTCGGAGTCATTGGAATGGTTATAATATGACTGTTTTCATGCAGAAAAGGGCCGCAGGTCGGACTCGAGGACTCGAGGACTGAGGCTCTGCATATGAGCTCCCGCTCTATCAGGTGAGCTACCCAGGCGCTCGCAGACAGTCAACTTTTGTCGGCTAAATTCAACTGCAACGGCAGCTAAACTTAAGTGTCACGTGACCAGCCAGCAGTCGCCATCATTTCATAGAATGTTATACGAATTGTTGTGCAAAAGTCTTCGTACAATATCACATAAACTCCATGCACAAGAATATTTCCATGCACAAGAATATTAAGACTGTCTTAAACCTTAAACATATCATTTCTAACTCGGTTAACTCGCTGTGAGCGACCCAAAACGCACCACGTAGACAAACGCCAAATGAGACGCAGATTTCTGAGCCGTCACATTATGCGACATGATGCACACGACCCTGCCGTCTCATGCCCTGTTATGGGAATTAATGGGGCTTTTCAATTATTCCAAGAACACACCTGCGAACAATTGTGCTGTTTAAGAACACGTCATGAATCCGACGTAGACTTTTCTTAAGAACTTAGGAAGATATTGGTGAATGAGGCCCATTGAGTTTTGGGGCATTTAACCCTTGTGTTGTCTTAGGGTCAAATTTGAACTGTTTTCTAAGTTCTTTATATCAGAAATATGGGTTTCTTGCAACCAAACTGCCCCAAAATAACTTGGATGCATGATGTACGTTGTATGGAACCCGTATAACAATCTTTGCAGGTACAATTACTTTCATTGAATTTTGAGTGTTTTATTCAATTTTATATCATGTTAAATGCTACTATTAGTCAAAACAATTCATAATTTCTGCTTTTTTTTAACTCAAAAATTAAGTATAATGTCATTTCAATTAGGTTTAATGACCATGAATTTCAAAAAGTGTTGAGAAAAGTGCCAAAAAAAAAACGTTTTCAATTTTGAACAAATTCACGATGGACTGGAAGACAACACGAGGGTTAAAAAATGACTCAGAAGATGAATTTGTTTCCAGGATTGCTGCTGCCTGTAGCTGCCGGTAGCAGAGCAACCAGACTGCTCTGTTTTCTAGTTTGAGCAGCAAAAGCCTTCATGCAAAAGTGATCTTGAGTGCAACACGGCGTGTGAATCTGTTCCTTTATTCTTATATTACGTGATATTCATTTACATTTTAATCGGAGCCTCTTAGAATAAGCGTATTAACCATGTGAAGGAACGACAGAGCGAGCCGTTAGTGCTACGCTGCAGATCACTAATGAATGCAATGCATTATGAGGACTGGTTTCAGTCTGGCCAATGCTTATGAACACTGCTGTGCCCCCCCACCCCCCCGCTGGATGGCTGCCTGACAGTCGTCAGTGTTGTGATGAGCCGCAGTTTAAAGACGGGAACATTATTGATGTGAAGAAGCCGCTCTGACAGAGCCGCGCGGACATTAAAAGTGTCCTCGTTAACAGGCGAAGCTGCCAGGGTGATGAAAGGACCCCCCCGGCAGCTGATGAGAAACATCTGGATGCTTTACACGCTAACGTGCGTCTCCGTGGGATCTGTGTACAACCTGGTACATTTCAAGTCTGATCTATGTTGCTCAGACACGTGCTGTATGTTAGATCACGAGTGGTTTGCGATGGCTTGTTTCTGTGATTGGTTGAGCTCTGCATACACAACTGAGGAGATGACCGTGTGCACTGGTGTACATCAGAGATGGGAAAAGTACTCACTTCTCATACTTAAGTATAAGTACAGATAATTGTGTTAAAAAATACTCTGGTAAAAGTAGAAGTACTGATTTAACTTATTTACTCAAGTAAAAGTAACAAAGTACAGGCTTGGAAATGTACTTAAAGTATAAAAGTAAAAGTAGCCTTGCGAATGACAACCATTTTTTATGCAAAGCTACCTGGACCACAAATGTTACTAGAGTGCAAGCTGAGAAACTTCAGTAGCCATGGAGAAAAGACTCTTTATGTATATATGCCATGTCTACATTTTAAATGGATGTCTGCCAAAAGGCCTAAAACATCCCATATATGAAGATTGTGACAGAGACTGGGACTCCAGGTTAATAAGATTCTGACTGAGTAGCAAGATATGAATTCAGTTGTGATTCTGTAATAATTCACAGATCCAGTTCCATTTTTAATCAACATTTAAAGGAATCTACATGTAAGTTCTGCATACTTTTAGAGTACAACTAACCAGTGGTGTAGTCTGTTTTTTTTGTAGTGAGTATACTGTGATTACTGTCCCAGAGCGACACCCCAGACAGTCGGTACTGTGACGTTTCTGAATACCAACTGTACACGGACAACAGACGTTTAAGTATTGATGGCGTTTATTTAAAGTCCTGGAAAAACAACACTTAGAGTTGAGAAAAGATGAGACAGATTTAACTTTTTGAGAAACGCAACCGAACCTGAACGCAACAGAACATCACATCACACAAATAAGCCGTTTAACCGACACCCCCCCCACTGCCACACAAAACCATGACTAATAATTAGCATCAGCATACAACTTTTGTATCGATTAGCAGTAAAATCTGCTGATAAGGGCCTACATTTACTCAAAAGTATTTAATAAACTGTTTACAATCTTCAGCACCATGGCTAACAAATGCATAAAAAGCTCCACTCTTTCTATTTTAGTTAGTTAGCAATGGTCAGATAATTAACATTACCATATAGTCATTTAATTGTGTAAAGCAATGCATATTTAAGATTTAAGAATTTACTCTAATGTTGCATAGTCATTGACCTTATGAAGGAGTTCTCACTGTCTCTCTCATCATCTGAAACAAGGACATATAAACACTGTATTCTGTTTACTGCATAGACAGTATAGGTTTACTGCTGTACACCATAGACAGTATATAAAAGCTGTACACACACACACACACACACACACACACACACACACACACACACAGGCGCGCACACGCCCACGCGCGCGCACGCACGCACGCGGTATCATATAAGCTAGGCTACTCTCACTTACCAGGTAACAGTAGGCTAAGCTAACGTTGGTGGCAGCTGCAGTATCACCCGACGTGGCAGCAGCTTTCAGAAAACACTGACGTAGTGTTATTTAGGTCTGTTTAGTAACGTTTCATATCTCGTTACTTATAAAACTTTGTTCAAACTCTAGATAACTAACTAGTTGCGAGAAAGGAAAGACCGCGCAAAGAATGCAACTTGTTGTTGCTTAGTAACGTTAAGTGACTTCACGTCAGATCCAGGGCCACGGAAGCCCCGAAGGTCCAAATGTCAGAGCTTCCCAACACAGACGGGGTGAGTTATGAATGAAAGTGAGAACGTTCTGTCACAAACAATGTTGTTACGTATCATCACGCTTTTGTAAGTGGGTAAGTAACGAGTTACTTTTGTAAAACGTAAGGAGTAGAAAGTACCGGTATTTGTGTTAAAAATGTAAGGAGTAAAAGTAAAAAGTCGGCATAAAAATAAATAGTAAAGTAAAGTAAAAATACCTGAAAAATCTACTTAAGTACAGTAACGAAGTATTTGTACTTCGTTACTTCCCATCTCTGGTGTACATATATATTCATGAGCAGCAGCAGCAGATGGCAGACGTGGTTAAAAAGAAGAAGACTGCAGTGCAACAAACACATAACTGCTGTTTATTGGCAGGAAGTCAAACTCCACTGCCACATTCGGTTCATCTGAGTAGTTTAGTTCACAGTCTGCTGGGTTTGCATGTTAACACTGGCTGTGCATATTAAGTTAAAGTTTCATGTTAAACAACATAGCCCACTTAAAGGGGAACTATGCAGTTTTTTTTTACTTTAATGTACCTTAACTGAACAGGAGTCATTGTGATGGTTATATGACTTGTTTCTGGTTGAATGGTGGTCGTCTCCCCCCTAGCGCCTGGGAGATGAAAAACCACCCTCGCAACTTTGGGCCGGTGAGCCGGCGGCCTCAGCGTCAGGAAGTACGGCGTGATATCAGGTCTCGCCGTGTTAACGAATCGCTTCACGGCGCCGCACACATACGGCCGTTCAGGAACCGGCTAACGAGGTAGAGATGGAGTTTTACACACTATCGTCACGGCTGAGCCGGCAAAAAAGAAGCAGAAAGCTAGGAAAGCATTGTGGGAGGAAGAGAGGAAGAGGAAACGGCAGACTGACCGAGAGAGGAGTCAGACACGAGGAAACATAGGAGCTGTAGGGGGGGGGGGGGGGCTCTATAGAGAAACCTGCCAGCAACAAGACAGGAAACACACAACACATGGACTACACTGCATAGAGACGCTTTAAGCTTACTAAAGCTGTACGTTTTTCAACGTGGACCTCAGGAAGACAAGCGGGGCTCAAGGGCGCCGCTAATGGGAATCCTACAGTAAACTAAACTCAAGCATTTCTTTATGGAAAGAAATATAGAGCCGTGTCCTGTTGATTTGCGGTTTTGTGTTGCAACCATATCTGCAGCTCAGTATCCCCAAGATGAACGTTAACGTGCACACACACAGACTCACAGCTCGGCTGCAGCCGACGGCACGGCCAACCACTCTGATGATGTCGTCTGATTTAATTTAACTTAATTTAATTTAATGCAATAATGGGACGCTGTTTGGCCCGCATCCATTTTCTGTGTGGCCCAATTGAAAAGCTGTTTGTCAACCGGCCAAAAAACATAAACATAATATATACAGTACATGTACAGGAAATTGAAACTAAAAAGGTTTCCAAGATTATTATTTTTTTTTCCCAGTCCAGAACATATATCAGTCCCTCCAGAAAAACGCAGAGTGTTTTTGTGATTGTTGCGGGCAAAAATCCTTGATTATGCGGCACGTTTTCTTAAAAAATGTGATGGAATATGCGGGATATTTATGCAGTTTTCTGCGATGAAATTGCGGAAAAAACTGCAGTTTGATGAAAAAGAGAAAACAAAGTGATTCCCCCCCAACACCGTGTTCTCACTAGGCGGAATTACATCACTTCATAACATCCCCATGGCAACAGGGGGAAATGGCTGCTCTCGTGTGAAGTAAACGCAACATTTTTCATCTTCCTGCTGAGATATATGTGACTTTTTTACAACGAAATAATTATGAAATCATGCAAGCTCCGCATATTTTGCGCGGAAATCTGCAATTTATGCGGCGAAAGTGCCCCCCGCATAAATATGCAGACTTTGGCTGATTATGCGTTGAATTATGCGATCGCATAATCACGTTTTTCTGGAGGGAGTGGGATATTCCAGTTCATCCATGATGGACTGGAGCATCATGTTTTGACTGCACCAAACATCAATAAACTGCCACCATGAATCCTCTTCGCATTCTTTTATGTTTTTGGCTGTGAATTCAAAACGTCACCGTTAGAGAAATCCCCAACAGATTGAGGTAACTTTACACACTTCCTGTATAAACAAAACAAAGTATGTGTGACGCCGCGTAGGAAGAGAAATCTTCTGCTGATGTCTTTATAACAAATATCTTTTAAAATGACTACATCAACCACGACAAAGCGCCAGGGCCACAGCCAGACTGATGTCACAAAGTGGCGTATGTACGACAACGCCGTTTGGCCTCCATTGACTTACATTACCTTGCGATTGTGTGTGAATTTACGCCGTAGCGAGTAGTATGAAAGGAGGAAAATCCACATAGGGAGGTTGGTCGGGGGGTGGATGGGTCCAACAACACAGGACTTTCACCCAGGAGACCGGGGATCAGGTCCCACGTGTCCCACGTGTGGCGTTTCCTAAACCCAGCCGTCGCTTTCTCACGATATAACACGCCAAGTGGCACCTAGCGGCGTGTATGTTTACGTCTGCTGTAGACGGCGTAGACGACCACGCGGATAGCTCAAAATGCGTACAGATAACACGCCACTTGGCGTGAGAAAGTAGGCGTGTATGTTTACGCCAAGTCATGATGTCAGGTTGCCACAGCTGGAGTTCCCCTAGTGCTCAAGTTCTTGCTTAAAGTGCAAACTCAGTCTCAACGTCTGGTTCCACTTCTGCTAATGTGCCTGGTGTAGAAAAGTACAGTTAGATTTAGAGCATATCAAGGCCTAAATATGGCTGACCTTCCACTTTCATCAATAAATCAAAAAATAAGCTATGTCCTGAAATCTATTATTATAATCACATCATGTGTTTGTAAAAATGTCTTTCTGCAGAAAGTCCTGATGACCCCCGTCTCTCTCTCTCTCCTCACTTTCTCTCAACTCTCTACTGGTTATTATAGAGTAAAAACACAAAATGCTTCCAGAAAATACTAAAAAAGTTTATTTATTATTAGTTAAATTAGTTATTTTCACCTTTAAATGTCCTTCTTGCTTGACACTTGGTATTCAATCTGCCATCTTGTACAGTGTTCAGCCTGTCATGTATGATGTTGTAAACTAAATGTAGATCTATCTATCTATCTCTCTATCTCTCTATCTATCTATCTATCTATCTCTCTATCTCTCTATCTCTCTATCTATCTATCTATCTCTCTATCTATCTATCTCTCTATCTATCTATCTATCTATCTATCTATCTATCTATCTATCTATCTATCTCTCTATCTCTCTATCTATCTATCTATCTGTCTGTCTGTCTGTCTGTGATCAGTTGAACTCAGATTGTTTATTCTGAGGTCTTGTCAGGGCCTGAACATGTTAGTGTCAGTATATTTACAAGTAAAAAATCCTTTTTTTTTTTAACTGGATGAGAACAATGGAGCTACAGAAAATGACTTATTTTTCTTTCTTACTCCTATAATCATCTTATGGATCTTCAGACCAGGGTTAGGGGCTAGAGAGTGCAAATGGCGGTCCTCACATGTATAGAAGTACCATTAACATTTGTGTGTTGCTGAGGTAGAGAGGTGATTACGACCAACCAGCAGTCTGTCTCTGCAGAAGGCCACAGAGGCACTGCTGACGCACGCAGATACATGCACGCCAACACGCACACACACACACACACACACACACACTTGCATACAAAAGCACAACTACTGATAAAAAAAAACAATCGGATAAAAACACACACTGTTTATTAATGAGCGATGGGGACAGTGTGTCTGAGAAATATGCGACCTCTGACCGGCTCACAGCTCCGTTCACTGCTAACACACACACACACACACACACACACACACACACACACACACGGCCATCCGTCAGCCTCAAGGTTGCTATAAAGAAAACAAGAAGGGGCCCTTCGTCACAAAATGTAAACTCAACCAAACGCTCACATTTAAAGAGGCAGCGCGGCTGAGAAGGTCTGCAGGAACAGGCAGAACCACTCACACAGTGTTTAGACAGACGGGGAAGCCTGGACTCACTCTTTCAACACAATACATGTTTCATCAAATATAAATTTCATCAAAATATGTGTTAACAGTACTGTTTTCTATCTATAGAAACAGCTGTGTGCTCCAGTTTTTCTGCTGGGCTCACTGACTCATGGACAGGGACAGATCCTCCCTCCCGTCTGGTGACATACGGACGCTTGGTCACGTGTCTTTGGCGTTGTTATTGACGCTAAAAGTCTCCTTTAGGGTCATATAACGCGCTTTATCTAAACGCGCTTGGTCGGGACTATTCCCGTGTAGCTGCTGCTCTCCGCGCTACGTTCTACTAACACGCTGAAGGGCGTTTTTTTTGGTCTCTTCAGACGCTGCCAGCCGCCGTCCAAACGTCCGTATTTTACGAGTTCGGAGTGAGAACGGGTCGTCTCAGTACTCGGAGAACACTGGCGTCGCGCTAACATACAATGCTGCAAGTTTAAAGCGACTCCAGTCGCTGTGTGAAAGTGTCGACAACTCTTCCAGTGAGATAAAAAGTTTAAAAGTTCCCAGAAAATATGATGTTTTGATAAAATTATAAACCAGGGGTTGATGCGTAGACTGTGTAAGTGAAGCCAAAAAACATCTGGATCGCCCCCTGGTGGCCGGCTGCAGTATAAGTCATAAACCCGGGTGGGACATGCGGGCTAAACTGAAAGGTCAAAGTACACGCAGGGGCGTAGCACAACATTCTGGGCCCAGTAGAAAGTCATTTTCTAAGGGCCCACAGCTATTCATTCTAGCATCCTGGATGCTACCACGCTGGATACTGGAGACTATTTCACCGTCAACACTGCCGACGTTGTCTTTGCTGTAATCAGATCAGAATATATTTACGTGTAACATGAAGTATTCTACTGCTTGAGTGCAGTAAATCAGTGGGAAACATCCATGTGTACAGACAAGGCTAGCAGCAGCAGCAGCGCCGCATCAGACACGTTTCTGGTGTGCAAAGACAGAAAAATCCACGCAGCCGACACGCCACGCTCACGCCACGCTCACGCCACGCTCACGCCACGCATCCAGTCCGTCGCCGGCCTTAGTGAAACTGAGTTCACTACTGGCTTAGAGCACCTTTAAACCGGTTAGATTCTGCAGGTGGAGCCACGCAGAAGGTAGAATAAGGAACCGTCTCAGGTGTCAAGCTACAGACTAATACATTACTCTCAGCCATATGTTTCTAAAACATATAAATCTCAAGAAACAAATCAGGAAATGCAGAGCTGGTCTGATTCCCTGAGTTCTAGCTTTCCATGCAGGAGACAACCCACCGCTTCAGGCTGCTCCGTGACTCATCACCTGCTTATGAGGAAACATGTAGAATATGCTGTACTAGCCGCCGCTGGCCGGGAGTCCTCGATCGCTGGATGCATGAATGAGCGCTATTTATAGAGCTGTAGTGACCTGTGGCCTCTTTGTACGGACTCAATACCAGTAGTGGAAGAAGTATTCAGATCCTTTATTTAAGTAAATGTACTAATACCACACTGTGAAAACTACTCTCCTACAAGGGACTACAGGCGGAAAATAGCACTTGTGCTATAACCTGGCTCAATGCATCTCTCCTTGTTTTTTTGCAAGGTTAATGTTAATTTGTGCACTGTCCCTGTTCAAATAAAAAGGAAACTGAAACTGAAGTAGAAGTCATGCATTGAAAATGTTACTGAAGTAGAAATGTGTGAGTATCATCAGTAAAATGTACTTTTTTCACAGGCGCTATAGGGGGGAGCGAGAAAAATCATATAACCATTCCTGTGACTCTGAAGATGTTCAGTTAAGGTACATTAAACTAAAAAATACTGCATAGTTCCTCTTTCAAAGTAGAAAGTCCTCCCATTTTAGAAAGTGTAAAGGATCAACCAGCTGTGTGTTTACTGGTCTGATCATCTCAGCTGGACTCGTAGGTCGTCATATTGTCGGCTAGTTTACTTTATAGTAATAAAACATCAGATTTTATAAACTACTATACATGTGTTTTGTGTGCAAAATTCCTAATTTGTAAAGTAACTAGTAACTAAAGCTGTAACAGATGAATGTAGTGGAGTTAAAAAGTACAATATTTCTCTCTGGAAAAGTAGCAGAGTAGAAGTAGAAAGAAAAGACTTAAGTAAAAGTACAAGTGCCTCAACATTTGGACTTGAGTACAGTACTTGAGTACATTCTACCGCTGCTGTGTACTCAGAGCAGAGAACTTCAGCTGAAACGATCCAGCTCACGACCATAAGTCAAGGACTCTTCCTGTGAAAATGACTGTAGTATCGTTTCCTCTCTGGGTCATTAGCGCGAGCCGGGCTTGGCCCATATTTGGAGTTGTTTTGAGCTGCCTGCCTACCAGATGGGTGCTGCCTAAACGTCAGAGCAGTTCAGATGGTGTCAGGTAAGTTGTCACTCGCGAAATAAGGTCACCGCATAGATCATTTCCTATCATCTAAACATCAGAAAAGGGGTTTAGTGCCACAATGAGTTACACTGTGAGATCTGGTGTTTGGCCTTTAACTATTGAAAACGGGGCGATATGTTAATGTAGAAGAGGAAATATGGGGATGTGTCCCGTGTGTTGTTTGAATGTTATAGAAGATGAGTTCCATTTTGTTGTTTTACTGTCCTTTTTTATTGTGAACTGCGTGACTTCTTGTTTCGTAGGATAAAAATAGAGTATCACTACGTTTACAAGCAGTCAATAACCCGTTAAACCCGGAATATTAGCAATAACCCGGTCGCGCAGGATTCGTAGGACCAGGCTAGTCTGCACCAGAGTCTGGTAGGACCAGGCTACTCTGGACTAGAGTCTGGTAGGACCAGGCTACTCTGGACTAGAGTCTGGTAGGACCAGGCTAGTCTGCACCAGAGTCTGGTAGGACCAGGCTAGTCTGCACCAGAGTCTGGTAGGACCAGGCTAGTCTGCACCAGAGTCTGGTAGGACCAGGCTAGTCTGCACCAGAGTCTGGTAGGACCATGCTACTCTGCACTAGAGTCTGGTAGGACCAGGCTAGTCTGGACTAGAGTCTGGTAGGACCAGGGTACTCAAACAGTCCCCAACACGTGCACCTTTTCCTTGTTTGAGTAATGTTTGCTAATAACTACAGTGGCCCGCTGTCTTAGGAAACTTGTAGTTTTTTTTAGAACAAATTAAACTACATATTTCTGAGATGTTCTTCAGCAGGAACCAACAGGCAGGAAGTCGGAGACAGACTTTTCTTGCGATCGTTTTGACATAGGACATAGACGAAAAATCACCCATAGTTCTAATATCCAGCTGTGGCTGCGAGGCACAAACTGGCAGAAAAGCAGAGAGAGAAACAGCGGTCAGTATATAAATAGAATCCGTGTTAGCAGCTCCGCCTCCAACATGTTCAGGACTGAACTTGTGGTTTGTGGTGCTGTTCACCACTTCTGGTTCTCCACTATCACCTTACAAATCATGTGTTATAATATATATATCTACAATGTGTTAACATCATGGCCATTATTCATCTCTGCAACCTTCATCTGTATTTGTGGATAATTTGCGGTCTTGCGCTGCCAGACCTTCCACCACAGCGCTGCGGAAGAAGGTCTGGCTAGTCCTGCATAGCATTCTGGGATGTGAGAAAAACATGCTCTGGTTTATTGGCATTTCTTTAGCCTGGTCCTATCAGACTCTAGTCCAGACTAGCCTGGTCCTACCAGACTCTAGTCCATAGTAGATTGGTCCTACCAGACTCTAGTCCAGAGTAGATTGGTCCTACCAGACTCTAGTCCAGAGTAGATTGGTCCTACCAGACTCTAGTCCAGAGTAGATTGGTCCTACCAGACTCTAGTCCAGACTAGCCTGGTCCTACCAGACTCTAGTCCAGAGTAGCCTGGTCCTACCAGACTCTAGTCCAGACTAGCCTGGTCCTACCAGACTCTAGTCCAGAGTAGCCTGGTCCTACCAGACTCTGGTCCAGAGTAGCCTGGTCCTACCAGACTCTGGTCCACCAAATTATTGTTAATATTTTGAAAGTTGTGTCAATAAATAAAATGTCTTAACATGAACCCAACATATTAGTGCAAATAAAATCAGCCTATTTGTGAAAAAACAGGTTACTGATAGGCTTACTGGCCTAAAGGTAAGACAGCCACCAAGGTAACCGTCCACAGATTTGTGCCAAATATATGTTTACCATTAAAAGATGATTAATAAAACCATGCCAACAATTATAATAGCTGAGTATTCTTTGCAGTAAAAAGGTAAATCAGGTGAATAAAGGCTTAAGGCTGCCCTACATGTTATTATAGGCCCAGTTTAATATGCAACTTAATTATATATGTAGTAGGGGGTCCCTGATCCACCTTTCTGACAGTTAAGGGGTCCTTGCCCCTGCTTTAAACCAATCACAATCATCGTGGGCGGGGCTAAGCTCCGGACGGAGCCACGGTGCCTCTACTAAATAGCCTCTGGAAGGAACTTGTTTTGGTGGAACATGTGTACGTTCAAAAGTAGTTTTAGTCGTGCAACAGAAACCTCTGATTGGACAGATAGTCTAGCTCAGGGATCTTCAAAAGGGGGTCCGGGACGCCAAGGGGGTCCTCAGAGTCAATGCAGAGGGGCCTTCAAATTATTGTTGTTTTTTCAAAAAATTTGAAAGTTCTAAAATGAATTAAATATATTATTAGCAAATATAAATCCCCACTTATGATAGGCTTACCTATAGGTAGCCACTAGCCACCCACAGATACATATAAAATCATGCAAATAATTACAATTATATGCAAAAAAAGATGTATAAAGGCTTCAGGCCGCCCTACACATACTGGTAGTCCTAGTTTATTATGCAACTTCATGTTATACAATATATGTAGTAGGGGGTCCCTGCTCATAGTCTCTCTTTCAGCTAAGGGGGTCTTGGCTTAAAAAACGATGACGACCCCTGGTCTAGCTAGCTGTCTGGATTCACCCTGCAGAGATCTGAGGAGCAGTTAACCAGAGTCCTCACAAATCAGCCGCAGGTTAGAACGCCAACACAGAGACACAGAGGACGGAGACGGACATCCGGCCGATCCCGGAAACGAATCGTCGTCGACATATAGACTAGCGGATAACGGATCCTTTTGCAGCCGTTCTTGAGAAACTTGATCTCCCTATTTGTTCTTCCCGTCCTCTCTTTGTCTCTGAAGTGGTCTTCAGAGCCCCGTAAGCCGATCCTGCCACCTGGTCCATGTCACCTGCTAAATGTCAGACCGTGGCTTCGACAGCTCTGCGCCACCTTCTACATTGAAGGCTTTTAGCTACTGCTGCCCTTCGAAACCCGGCAGCAGAATGAGAACAGTTGTGTCTATCAGCAGCAGTTATTACAGAGAGCAGAGGAAGAGGTCACAGAGGTAATGTTTTGGCAATAAAACACTCCAGTGTAGACTTAATGTGAAGAAACAAAGACCTTGAAAGACGAAACCAAGTCCCTATGAAGGGGTGGAAAGGGAGCCTACTTAACCTTCATATTAAAGCCTTTGTTAGTTATCGTTTTTGCTTTTACTTTCCCACATTAAAGGAGACTTCTGGTGGATTTCATCCTGTATCTCTGTTGTCTGTAAATGTGGCGTGCTGTCAGTAAACCAATCGGTCCTCCTGCTAGAGTTAGCACCCAGCAGGCTGAAACAGGGCAGGTTGTAAACCTGTGTTTACCCTCTGAACATGTTGGAGATGTTATTACGAGGTCCTACCCATAGATATAGAACAATAGATATGACATTATGTCATATCTATTGTTCTATATCTATGTGCCGACCCATGTGACGTGATTCCTTCCGAGGGAACACAGAGAATCTGACTGCAGCAGATGAGACAGAAAGGCATGAAAAGTTGTGTTAATTCAGCCAGTGCACATACCTCTGTTTATTTCCTGTTTTCCGTCCAGAAATAAACTTTTATGCCTTTCTGTCACATCTACTGCAGTCAGATTCTCTGTGTTCCCTCGGATGTGAACTATTGCCCGATGGTCCCGCCTCTTTGTGCAGAGAAAACACAGAGCAGACTCCCCAGACTGATGTTCAATCTTACAAGATGGAGCTTGGTCTGCTGGTAGGCCGACTAAGGAAACGATATATGTAAAAGAAATGTAGTCACACGGTGGGAAAAAACGTATACTCTATGATTTTATTTCTCCTGAAGTTACTTGAGGGCAAATTTAAAAGGAAATATTCTAGTTTAAGAGCGACGGGAGACTTATTAGACTGCTAGAACCTGCAGAGGCAACTGAAGGTACCTTGGTAGTTTTAAATCATGATAATTGAAATAAATTAATCTGAAAAAACGTTTCACAGACCCTCCGGCAGAGTGCCACGGACCCTAATTCAATCAGGAGAGACTTGTTTGCAGATATGCAAATGCAAAGTAACAAAGGTTTCCATCAAATTTTGGAGATTAGACTCCAACGGACAAAAGGTATATAGGCTATATCATTTCTAGAGTTTTAGAAAAGCCAGTATATCCCCCCCGATGGAGTCTAGACACTGGCGGTGGTGATTAAACCAAAAGGGGGTCCGTCAGCCAGAAGAAGACCGAGAACCCCGTGGTTAGAGGTACCTGGAGGTGGAAGGGGAGGAGGCGGGTCGCACGCTCGTCTGCAAAGACAACTGACAGAAGCGGGAGAGAGAACAGATTTAAAACACGGTTGTTGTGCTGTGATTGGCTTGAACGAACGTGCCCGATTCTGATTGGATACGTGACGTATAAGCTACTTCTCACCACACAGCTGATCAGACTAACCAGCTGATTACGAGAGTGTGTAACAATAATGACGTCTTCCGCGTCTCCTGCTTTAAAGGTTGTACTGCGAAGAAGTATCTGTGGATAAGCGCAAAACACAACTGTCCCTGAGAGCCAGAAATGATCGAAAGGCGGCGACACACCAACCCGATAATCGGTCGTGGGACAGTCTGGCGACGTCGGCGACTCGAGTCTCTTAAAACAACTTTTGAACGTACACAAGTTCCACCAAAAGAAGTTCTTTCCCGAGACTATTTTGCAGAGGCGGCGTTGAAACGCCAACAAACCAGAGCACGTATTTGTCCAATCCCAGACCCCGTTTCCACGTACGTGGTTATTTTGAAAAACGGAGACATTTCCCTTCGTTTACACGCAAGTGGAGTGGAGATTCTGGAAAACGTTGTTTGCACATTTGCATGTAAACTGAGACAAACGGAGGTTTAGGCAGCCGAGGAAGTGAGGAAGAGGAGAGACAGGAAGTGATTCTGATTGGCTGACGTGGGCTTGAGCTTCTCGTCACACCGCCACCTACAGGTCTGGCGTGCTCATGACGGCGTATATATACACGGGTACGTGTGAATAAACACTTTTCTGAAAACTGACAGCTGTGCACGATGTTATTTTTGAAACTGGAGAGGTTGAAACGTCCGTTTATGAAAATAGCCGCCACGTGTAAACGTAGTCCCAGAGTGCTGTGTGGACTAGCCAGACCCTCTTACGCGGCGCTGTGGAGGAAGGTCTGGCAAGGGGAGACAATAACAATGCCTTACTGACCAGCAGAGGAAAAGTTGAAGACTAATTAAACATTGAATTAGAAATAATGAAGAGAAACTGTAAGTACGCACTGTGTTTTGTGCATGTTGGCCGTCAGCCTCATTCGTCCTCCACATACCATCGCTACCACCAACGCTTTAAACAAACATAGTTTAATCTGAAGAAGACTGAGGAGCCGCTGAGCCTTCGTCTCAGTTCGCTTCATGCCTCATTGTTTGGTTTATGTGGTTTTCCACCGTTTATTCTGGACGTGAGCCAGTGGATTTCCATAACTCTTGTTACTTTCTTTTCCTGTCCGGGTTGTCATGAACTTGATGAACCGTGATATGACAGATTTGGTTTTCGAAAGTAGCAGAAAGTCCAAAAAAAAAAACTCTTCACATCCTCTGAATGTGAAGCTGAAACAACTGGAGTGAGCACCGGTTGAGTCCGGACGAGTTTTGAGATAAGAAAGCGATAAATAAACGCATCCATACGCCGTAGTACTTCTTTCTGATCGGTCCGACTGCCTCTTCTGCCGAAGGTCGGCCGCCTGGTCCGTGTGTCTCGACCTTAAGTGACTTGTATTGCATGACGAACAGAAACATACCTAAAGGCTGCTAGTGGTGATAATCACTACCAACAATATAAAGAACCAAGAACTTAAGTTTTTATAACCTGCCGACCCGAAAAAACTAAGCTTTTAGTAAGACAAAAGTGGACACAGATGTGAGGAATCAGCAGGGAGAGTTTAAAGATGAGAAAGCAGTAAATAAACGCATGCATATGCAGTAGTACTTCATCCTAAGTGGATTCTAAAGATGGGAAGCAAAATGTTTAATGTTACTTGTCTCCCAAACTGTCAATCAGAAGAGCAGCTCATAAAAAAAAAGCACTTAAGCATTTATTTACCTCTTTGTGATAATTAAACTTATTCCATGTTCCCAAATTGTTTCTCTAAAAATAGCAGCAAAGTCCTCAGAGGGCTCACATCCTCTGGGAAAATATGGCTCTCTGGCAATAGAGAAGTGGAGCATGTCCACATGCAACAGAACATTCCCCCCCCCCCCCCCCCCTGAAAACACCATAATTACTAGATTGAGTTATTTAAAGTGACAGTTCTCCAGTATAGCATTAGATAATCCTTTTGTTCTGTGAGCGTTTTCCTGGACAGAAGTATGAATCGTAACATAAATAATTCATATTGTGTTTGGTTAGAGAACAGAAGAGGATTGGTGCCTTTAAAGGTCCGATAACCGGCGGTCTGACGGTCTGGCGAGGTCGGTGACTCGAGTCTGGTCGGTGGGACGATTTGACTCGTTGAATCGGAGGGCGGGCGGTCGGACTCAACGACCAATCTGATTGGTGGAGAGAGCTAACCAGGAAATGATGAGCGGGATGAGCGTGACGAACAGCCTCTCAGAATCTGATGAAGATCTTCTAAACTGACCTTTGTTGATCTGAGATGAAGACAGATTCAGCAACTGCACGGCCGATTTCTACTTAAAATATTTTAGTAGAATATGAGATCGTGTTCTGATTAAGCCGCCATTTAAAAATCCAGAAGCACGTGGTGGTATAGGGTGAGAGAAGTCTTGAAGGAGCTACTGAACCATATGCGTATGATTGTATACTTGCAATATCATTTTATCATTTTACTAAAGATATATTATATTTTAACTGAACCAATCCTGAGTATTCATTTCCTGGTCTGACATTTAACGACCAAAGAAGAGTAAAGCTGGAGAAGTGACCGAACCCAAAAGGCTCTGGACTCTTGAGCCGGGGTAAAATTGGTCGCACCCTTTTTCTACAACGCGTTCGTCCAATCAGAAAATTTTCATTATTTTGGGGCGACAATCCAGATTAGCGCCGTATTACGTCTCCATAACGGCGTCGCTTCGGTGTTCCCAGGCGCTTTTTGGACCTCGGGAGCCGACTGATGAACAGTCTTAATAAAAGGATCTTACTCTTTAACAGAAAGGTCGACCTCCTTAGAGATACATCCCATAATGTTGTCAGACACTTAGAACTTTTGTGAAGGTAAATACAAGCTGGACGATTACTATTAACTCCCATCGTAGCTTGTTTCTCTGCTGCCGACTGCAGCGATCTCTCTTACTACTGGACCAACGTCACAGATGGATGTTCATCAGCCACTCAGACACTAAAACATGGGAATACAGGGTCCAGGTTGAAAAAAAAACAGTAGTTACCCTTTAATTTCAGTCGGCAGTCAGCGAATCAAGCTACAATTTAGCTAATTGGGCAATTGCGCACCTTCAATTTACGTTCACAAAAGTGCTTGTTTTTGTCCATGACAAATTATTATTCTGAGGATTTCTCAGGAGGTTGCGTTGGCTAAAGCCACCAGACTCCGTGTAAATAATCAGTAATTTAAGCATCGTAAAACACACTTCATTCGACGTCGACAGAAACAAAATAAAACTACGAACAGACGTCTGAGTCGTCTTTCCGCTTTTTCCAGCAATCACCGCTCTGGTTTGGTGTGAATAAACACACAGTTTACCAAAATGATGCTGGCTGGCCTCTATACACTCCAAAAGTGCTGCTTATGTGAAAATGTGGAGTTTGTGTGCTGATGTGTGGACTCACGTCAGCCACAGACGTCGGTTATCTCAGGTTCCTCCTGTACGAGGTGTTCAGGGACCGCTCGAATGCTTCAATTATTCTTTGCAGGCCGTTGAGATTGGTGTCGTTGCCTCTGTGAAAGCCCTGATAATCAAAAAAACATAAATGCCTGCCGTGTATAATCCATCAAAGGTTGAGGGTTGAGTGTGTACAGCTGGGTTGAGCAAGGCAGTATCACAGCAAAGGCTAAGGGTTTTGATTCCAGTGTGTGCAGAGCTCAACAGTATTTCTGCTTATGGAATAAGGTCAGAAGCTTTACACACATGTCATCACTTCCTGATAATAAAAAAAAAAGCAGAACCGGATGTTTGTGACTCAGAAGCACCCAAATTAAATATAACAAATACAGCGTGACCTCATGTTTCACGAGAAGAAGAAGAAAAAGGAAGTATATCCGCTGGTAAAGCGTACTTGTATGAGTCATATGAAAGAACCTAAATATGTCTTTTGGCACAAACTGAAATGTGTCCAAAACACAGAGTATTGAAAAGCTCACGGGAAGTTCAAATATCTGCTGCGTGATCCCGCAATTCTCGCGTGATCTTGTGATGTCGTGAGAATGCAGCTGCTGTGCGAGGTAAGGAACATGCACCACTAAAGCACAAGAACAGCTGACATGGGGCTCAGGTGGTGGAGCGATCGCCTACCAATCGGAAGGTCGGCGGTTCGATCCCTGGCCCTGCAGTCCCGTGTCGATGTGTCCATCCATGTTGTTCTGAGTGAGATACGGTTTCTGGATGATTCCTGTCTTCAGTCTCTGGGTGAGCTGGTCAACATCTGCACGGCTTTCTACGTCAGTAGCCGAGACCAGGTGGCTAACCGTAGCATGCTAGCTCGTTCTCAATGGCAAAACACTGCAACAACACACACTAGTTCACCATAATCTCCAGAAGAACTACTTCCTGTCCCTGTTCTGCAGGTATTCCACGCTAAGGTGGAAGTGTTCCCTGTTTAGAAGAAGTCTCCCTGCTGATCCTGCCTTGAAGTTAGAGAAACAAACAGCTAGCTGATGTGATCTTACCGAGCTACTGAGCATGTGCGACTCACTACAAAGATGGTATAGAGGTGAGATGTCTCACTCTGTAGCTAAAACAGAGAGCTCAGCACACAGGGGGAAAAGAGGAGCTGCAGCAATGTGTAGTACAACAAAAATATGGTGAAAATTAAACCACGTGAACCTCTAAATACAATTCTGAACCTGAAAATGAGCATAATATGGGCACTTTAACATTCATATGGAGTTGTTACCTATTGAGTCCAATATTTACTGTACTTTACTGTATCTCTGCAGTTTGGTCTCCACCAACTCCCTTTAGCTGCTGAATGGTGCGCTATGTTAAACCAGCGATTTGGACATTTGTTTTTCTGCGGTTTGGTGCTGGACAGGTGTAGTACGGGGGGGTTAATGGAGCGTTTTTTGCTGAAAACAACTGTGCTGGTGCAAAGAAGGGTTGATGAGAAAAGAGACTACAGTCAAGTTGTGGCTTATATAACTAAAACAATGAGCTGGAAGATGCTAAAAAGCTGTAGAAAAGGGGGGGAGAACTGCAGTCGGCTGATGATTCGCTGTAGAGCACTTTTCATGTTACACAATGTATGCATTGTTAATATAAAATATATTGCTTACTGCGGCTTTAATAATGCGCTTTTCAAGAGAAATAAATTTGCAGAAAATATGCAGGTAATACCACTCGCAACTGACCTCACCATGAACCACATCGGCCCTCAGAAATCCTGCAAATCAACGCCCACACTGTAACTCAATTACATATCAGTGACTATTGAAGCAAATGCTGTATGTAGACAGTGATAATTGAAGCCGTGCCTGCTCCCTTTTCCTTTGAGCGCAGCTCTGGATGCTGCCAACCCTCCGAATAACTTCAGTCTGGCAACTTGCCTCGCCGTCTACTAAATTGTGCGATGCACTGCAGTCCACTCAATCTGTCAAAGGCGCTCTGAATCCTCTCAATTAGGAGAGCTGCAAAGTGTAGCCAAAACACTCCAGTGTTTTCATACCACTGAATCTGCCAGAGCAATTTATTTATAATTCCAATTTATTAATATTGTCTCTTGGTTTCAACGGGGAACCAAACAGGAGCTTTAAACTCGAGGGCTGTTAGCGGATGCTGCTTCAGAGAGCTGCCAACATTACACATCAGTTTTGAAGAAATAAAAGGCATTGCTGTATGCTTATTGTTTAGCAGAGGATCCACTTTGTGTGGCATGCATATGGACAACACTGGACTTAATTTGCTGCAATGTCATTTTGTACTACAGCCTCCTTTGTCTCGAGTATGAAAAAAGAAAACGGCAAAAGAATAATGCATAGCAGTCAGTACATAGGGATGCAAATTAGAGGCTATTGTGGCAGCAGCATATCAATGACTGTGTGTTCTTTTTTTGTCATAAAATATTCATATAAACAGTCCTTTTCAGCCGAGTGAAGGACTGCACTTAAGCACTTGAGAAAGCAATGAAAATGCATTTAATTATAGAAGAATGAATACGCAAGTCTGTGCCTGAATTAGACACGCAGACAATTTGCGAGCAGTGTTTTCATTATTTTTCTCCATAACAGTGAAATGGTACAGAGTTCGATATGGAAGCAGCCCTAAATATTTATCATATTTGAATTATGTCAATACTTGATATACAGAAAAGTGACCGATCCGACCCGTTCTCACTCCCAACTCGTCAAATACTGACGCTTGGTCGGTGATTCTCACAAAAATAGCCGCAACCCTAACCTTTGTTTTTAACCCCACCAACAATCTAGGGTTGTGAAGTTCCAGGACTTCTCAGTCCCTCCCCCCCTTTCTGCTAAAGGTCTCCTAAGCCCCTCCCCCCACAAGGGAGAATGAGGGAGGTCCAAACGCGCCTGGCTTTTAAAGGGAATGGGAGATGACTCTCTGATTGGTTGATTGCATGTTACGCCCAAAACACACATAACAGTCCCTCCATAAAAACGTGATTATGCGATCGCATAATTCAATGCATAATCAGCCAAAGTCTGCATATTTATGCGGGGGGGCGCATTTTTTCAAATACGCCGCACTTTCGCCGCATAAATTGCCGATTTCCACGCAAAATATGCGGGTCTTGCATGATTTCATAATCCCCGCATTTTCGTTGCAAAAAAGTCACATATATCTCAGCAGGAAGATGAAAAATGTTGTTTACTTCACACGAGAGCAGCCATTTTCCCCTGTTGCCATGGGAACGTTATGAAGTGATGTAATTTCCCCTAGTGAGAACACGGTGTTGGGGGGGAATCACAATTTTTGCTAGTTCCCGCAATTTTATTGCTTAAAATTGCATAAATATCCCACATATTCCATCGCATTTTTTAAGAAAACGTGCCGCATAATCAAGGATTTTTGCCCTCAACAATCACAAAAACTCTGTTTTTCTGGAGGGACTGACCTCTGATTAATGAAGACACTAAGAACAACCCTTTAGAACCAGGCGCCTGGCACACGGACACTTTTTACCGCCGTCAAACTAGCAAAAGTGGATTTGGACACGCCCTAAACACACCTGCACCAGGCGCTTCACGCCATGACCTCAGATCATTAAAACAGGTCCCATTGTGTGTTTTGCGGGATGTGGCTCAGTGGTGGACTGTTCCTGCAGTCCCATGTCGAAGTGTCCTTGGGCAAGACACTGAACCCTGAGTTGCCCGCTGATGAGCAAGTGGCGTCTTGTACGGCAGACGCGGCCTCAGCGTGTGAATGTGTGTGAATGGTGAATGGTTCCTGTACTACAGAGGTGTCAAACTCAGTTTCCCAGAGGGCCACACTGGAAAATGAGAATCACATCAAGGGCCAGACATGTAGAGATTTACATGCTTTTATTTAAGAGAAAAAGTCTAATATTTTGACTGTAATATTGCATGTATCATATACTGAAGTCTTCTCACTTATATTTTGGGCCTCATAAAGCCCCAAAAAAGCTCATCCAGCGACAAATACATTGGAAAAAGCGCCAAAATAGTTGGAAAAAGGCCGAAAAAGCGTCAAAATTGTCTGAAAAAGTGTCAAAAACATCGTAAAAAGTGTCAAAAACTTCCAAAAAAGTGACAAAACATTAAGTGTCAGAAACGTTAAAACAAAGTGTCTAAAGCAGTGAAAAAAAGCGCACAAACCGCCGGAAAAAGGCGTAAAAAATGTCGAAAAAAGCACCAAAAATGTAAAAACAAAACAAAAGCACCAAAAAGTGACAAAAACAAGGTTGGCCTAAAATTTATTGTGAACCTAAATTGAAATTGCGGGCCGGATCAAAACCTGCGAGGGGCCGGATTTGGCCCTCGGGCCATGAGTTTGACACGTGTGCTGTACTATGTAAAGCGCTTTGAGTAGTTGTTAAGACTGGAAAAGCGCTTTATAAATACAGTACATTTACATTTGGAGCAGCTGTAAATGCAGTTCTGACTCACCCAAGTCTTGATTTGAATGTACAACGGTTTGTCCTGCAATATACGATCATTCTTTCAGCACCTGGAACACGCCAACCCCGAGGGATTAAGTGATGATTTTATGTGTTTTTTGGAAACCTTTTGATATGTCTAAACACTTTCTGTAAACCAGTTATAAGGTAAAATACGTTTTCATATGACGGCACGGTCTGGTGGACCGTCTGAGTGACACGTACAGCGCAAAGCCTTCTCACTTCCTGTCAGAGCACAGCGTCTGCTCACAGAGACGCCCACACAATGTCCAGCGTCGTGCTGTCTTACAGAAACACAGTGTGTGTGTCATAGATCAGCTGTTCTGTCCTGTCTGTGGTCACGTTAAATGTCTGAGGCTGATCATGCATCCTCTGGCTGCCGTATCGGAGGTCCGAAATCTCGGGGAATGGCGAGCAAAAAAGATGCTGATTGTTAGAACTTCACAGTTCTCAAATAATTTGACTGCAAAAATACCATTGGTGGAATGTAACTATAAGTATGTTTTACTCAAGCAGGGTACTTAAGTACAAATGCTGAGGTACTTGTACTTTACTTGAGTCTTTTCTTTTCATGCCACTTTCTACTTCTACTCTGCTACATTTCAGAGAGACATTACTCTGACAGCTTTAGTTACTTAGTTACTTTACAATTTTTTGCACACAAAACACATGCAGATTATAAGATAATCTGATGTTTTATTCTAAAGTAAACTAGCTATATAAACTATATAACGGCTACGAGTCCAGCTGAGACGATCAGACCAGTAAACCGGCCGTGTCTGATCCAGTGATGCTGTCACAGGAAGCTTGTTGGGTCAACGGCATTCAGGCCGTTATAAATCAGGAGCGCTAAAAGAAAACCTCTCCCCGACTGACGGCGGCGTGTTGTTATGGCGTCAGCGTGTAATGGAGCAGCTACAAGGGCACGAGGATGTAAATTAGTCGCTATCAACGACTAAACTCATTCATCTCCATAAAACATTCAGTTTAAAGCGAAGTCCATTTTCTCCTCACAAAATGTGCTTTCTAATGGTCCAGCCTGATTGTTTTCTAAGATGCCTCGAGGAATATGAACGACTACGCTCATTTTCAATGTCAAGTTTGTTTTTCTCATTCTTAGCTGAGCTGGATGCTGCAGTGCTAATAAAATCTGACTTTAATTTCCTTTTTATTTATTCTTCTACGGCGCTGTTCGTGCTGTTCATGTCTTTTGATGATTCTTCACTGAGGGCCTCGCAGCAGTGTCTGCCATCCTCTCCGACCGGCCCGCACCGCAGCCATTTTGAGCAGGAGTGCCCACTGTACATGTGAGACAAGCTGCAACAAAGTGCACATCATGAACCACAAATCAAAATGGACCCTGAGTGCAGTCGGAGACGGCGCAGACTTGATGTATAAGTCCCTCTCTGTCATTTCAAAGGGACTCTTTCCAAACTGTTGTGACAGCCGGCTCTATCTTCCACTCCATCATAGGCTCCTGCCAATATTCCTTCCTCCCAACACACGCCACCGCCACCGCCACCCAGCCTTACATACACACTGGTAAGACAGGAGACTTCAAGAGCTGTCAAGTACTCGGTTTGCAAAGGAGTCGTCATCTTGTCTCTGCATCTTTTCTCGCCGGCGCGGCTGCATATAAATGAGACGGCCCACCCGCCTGGCAAGCTGGGTGTTTTTTTTGTGTGACATTTTTGACTCAAGGCGGGAAAAAAACAGTGAATCACCAGTCATATACTCAGATTACTTGTTCACCTTTGACCTGGCAAGCTGTGTAAACCTGGGGCACGGTCAGTCTCAAAACGGCGTGCATCGCGTTGCTACTGTTTCCGTGTTGAGCTCTCGTTTATTGGCCGTGTCACAGGTGTTACCCAATCAGCAGAGATGTGCAGGGCTGTAGTCAAGACCACCTTTGTCGAGTCCAAGACAAGTCCAAGACCGGGTCTAGTCCAGACCAAGTCAAGACCGAGTCCAAAGAGGTTCGAGTCCAAGACAAGACCGAGTCCAGGACAGAAAAAAAATGCAGGGCACGCGATTGAAATTCCTGGTGATTTCTATAACCAAATTTGATTATGGCAGAATTGGCGGACATCTTTGTTTGTTACAGTGTGTGTGAATCAGTGAAAATGAATGGCAGTAACGTTAGCAGGTCACGCGATGCAGGTCACGCGATGCAGGTCACGCAGATGCAGGTCGTGGCGTGCCGTGTGAAGATAATCTAGTGTGTGATTGGTTATCAGGTGGCCAGTGTTTAATTTTCCCTCCAATATTATTATTATAAACATAATAAAGACACATGGAGTCGGTCGAGACCAAAAGCCATATTTGGCAAGACCAGCGGCAGAGACCGAGACAAGTCCAAGTCCAAATACCAGCGAGTCCAAGACCATAGAAAAACCTCCTCGAGTCCAAGACCGGACTCGAGTACTACAGCCCTGGAGACGTGTCTGTCTCATTCAGGAGATGAAACAGGCTGTTGTAAAAAGATGTAATCTTTGTTTTTGCATGATTTGCATGATTTGCATGATTTGCTGAACTCTGTGATGGCTGAGGAACTCTCTGCTGACTTTCTAGGAGTTTATGTCGAACGCAGAGCAAGATGCAAAAACCTACACATTTTTTTTCAACAAGTGATTAAAACGTCTGAGAAAGCCACAAAAAAAGTCAGAAAAAGCAACAAAAATGACCAAAAAAGCGCCATGCAGTAATACAGTCGAAGATATTTAACTTTTCTGGACGTATGCATGTGAATGTAACTCCACATCTGGCCCTTGATGGGATTCTCTTCTCCAGTGTGGCGCTACATGAACATGACTTTGACATAAGCCAATAAACATGGTAGCATTGTGGACTGTGTTAAGAGGAGGACTACGGACTTTGTGTTCTCAGCTGTGTTTGCATGTTATAGATAATGTATCTTGTTTGTTTGAATACCTTCCCTTTTTCTGTCGGCTTGTACGCGTTTGAGCACACACAGAGAACAATGGCGTACCTGGAAGTCCCGTACAGGTGCTCAGTGTCGGTAGAGAAACAACAGATCTGTTGTAGAGAAGTTGAACAGAACTCCAGACAGAGAAGTGAAGTAACATTACACACATAATGGAATCAGCAGATATCTGTAAAAACAATGGGCATATTAATACCTACATATACCTGTCAGAGACTCTAAAAGCCCCGACACACCAACCAGCCACGGAAAAAAAACGGCATAAACGTGTTTAATCAATAGGTTAAATTACGCGACCATTTCACAAACTGCCGTGAGACTGGGTTGGGGTAGCGTGCACCCATATATAGAGGTTTACTCCTCGACGCAGCAGCCGCAGGTTCGACTCCGCCCTGCGGCCCTTTACTGCACGTCGTTCCCCTTCTCTCTCCCCTTTCATGTCTAAGCTGTCGTATACAAATAAAGGCCTAAAATTCCCCCCAAAAAAGCTGCACCTACTTGCACGCAACATAATAACGTGTGTAATGTGTTCACATATTGTTATGCTAACATGCTAACTGTTAGCATGTTAGCATGTTAGTGTGCTTCTTTTAGCATTTTTGAAGAATCATGTCCACTTTCTTACTGTTACGGTTGTTAGCAAATGATCGCTATCATTTTACAAATTAGGCAAGAACTACTATATCTATAGCTGATTATTTCTATCTTTCACCTTTATAAATAATGTCGTTTATGTTGCTGAATTTCCTATACAGTACAACTGAAGAAGTAAAAGTAAAAACTCCGATCTTATGATTTTGATTTGACTTTTTCCCGGCATTGTACCCTGTGAGATGAACCTTCACAGATACCATATACCATAATAAGCACATCAAAAATGGGAATCTTGTATCATGGTGCATGGAAGTACGACAGGGTGCAGCTATGGGCTCCGTAGGTAAGAGTTAACTGATGTCAGAACAGCTCCTGTGTGTTTGTGTTCAGCCTGCATTCCCAAAAGGATTAGAACTTTTACATCTCTCATTATCTGACACTGTTAGCAGAACAGCTTACAGCGAACGCACCACGGTGACACCTCCTTCCCCTTTTTGTGACTTCTGCTCTGCATTTCCATTCTTTGGATTTCCTGATTGCGGTCTGCATTGAGTTGCAACATGATACGTACCAGAGGAACTGCCACACAGTTGTTAACTACATTTCCCATGTGTACTTGCGTTACAAAGCACAGGTGTGCTGGACTTGATGTCATTATAGAGCTCAACAGTGAGGTATTAGAAGTGAAAATCCCATTTAGTGTAAGGATTTTGATTATCAGCCATAATGTCTAAATGTAAAATCAGAAAGTCAGCTGGTGGAGTGTCCAGAGGCTGGTTTTAGAACGTAAGAGACGTCTCCTGTTTCTACAGCCAGTAGAGAAGTTAGCTGGTGGAGTCTCCAGAGGCTGGTTTTACAACGTAAGAGACGTCTCCTGTTTCTACAGCCAGTAGAGAAGTCAGCTGGTGGAGTCTCCAGAGGCTGGTTTTAGAGCGTAAGAGACGTCTCCTGTTTCAACAGCTGATAGAGAAGTCAGCTGGTGGAGTCTCCAGAGGCTGGTTTTAGAACGTAAGAGACGTCTCCTGTTTCTACAGCTGATAGAGAAGTCAGCTGGTGGAGTCTCCAGAGGCTGGTTTTAGAGCGTAAGAGACGTCTCCTGTTTCAACAGCTGATGGAGAAGTCAGCTGGGAAAATCAGAACGGGAGCCTTTTTTTGAAAATGTGCGCGGCTACTGTTGAGCTCTCATTTCTTAATTCGGACAAACATTCGTCACGATGAAGATTTTGTTGCTGAAATACTTGTTTGTGATTCACATGTGCAGAGCTGTTATTTCTCCAGTGAAGGAAAGTTAAAATATGCTTCAGGTCCTGAACTACCAACAGCGAGGAGGAACCCGCCAATATCACTGTAACCTTGAAACGACCAAAGTTATTTTAACAAATGAGAAGCCCAGGAGGCAGACAGAGAAGTAGATTATTATTCTCTGTGATGGGCTAAGGTAGACACTCCCTCCAGAAAAACGTGATTATGCGATCGCATAATTCAATGCATAATCAGCCAAAGTCCGCATATTTATGCGGGGGGGGGGGGGGGGGGGGGGGGCGCATTCTTTCAAATACGCCGCACTTTCGCCGCATAAATTGCCGATTTCTGCGCAAAATATGCAGGTCTTGCATGATTTCATAATCCCCGCATCTTCGTTGCAAAAAAGTCACATATATCTCAGCAGGAAGATGAAAAATGTTGTTTACTTCACACGAGAGCAGCCATTTTCCCCTGTTGCCATGGGAACGTTATGAAATGATGTAATTTCGCCTAGTGAGAACACGGTGTTGGGGGGGAATCACTTTGTTTTCTCTTTTTCATCAAACTGCAGTTTTTGCAAGTTCCCGCAATTTCATCGCATAAAATTGCATAAATTTCCCGCATATTCCATCACATTTTTTTAAGAAAACGTGCCGCATAATCAAGGATTTTTGCCCGCAACAATCACAAAAAACAGTTTTTCTGGAGGGACTGGATAGGGGGGGGGGTGGGGTAGGTGGATACGTCTAATAACTGCTTATCTGCGTTTTCACCGACGCCTTGTCCAACTCCAGCGAGAGAGCTCCAAACACTACAGAGGAAGATATAATCTGCTCATATCACATACGGATCCGTTGGGCCAGGGATTGTTTTCATAGAAGAAGCTACTTCCCTCTTTGTCTGGCTTTCAGCTCGGCTCTATCTCTCGTGTCAATCAATAGCACTGCAGCTTTAAGCCCACCACTAGCAGCTCTGCTATCGCAGCGTCCCACACCACCCTCCTTTCCATCTGTCTGCACGGATCCCTGAGGCCCCCCCCCCCGGCCTCCACCCGCAGCCAGACGTTGTCCGACATCAATCAATATCTCTGCGGGGCTGCACGGCTTTCTCAGAACACATCCGAGCCAAGTGACGTTTTCGGAGAAAGTTCTGGGAATGGAATGAGCAACTCTGATGGGAAATGGCTTTTCCCATCGAAAGACCTAAGAGATCAGCTGTTCTGCACGTTTTAGCTCATTAATTGCAAATTGTGGTTATATTTTACACGACTATCGTCGGTTATCTTAAGCTTCTTACTTTTCAGGAATCAAATGGAGTACAGAATAAGACTTGCCTGTCTAACACTGTGAATACGTTCTAGTTTCTTCACTCTGTGACAGTAAACTGAAGGTCTTTGAGTTCTTCTTTTTTTGGGAAACAATGATCCACTTTTTTCACAATTTTTCGACATTTTCGAGACCAAACAAACAACTAATCCATTAATCGAGATAAAACAATTAACAGATTAATCGACACAGCAAATAATTTGTGCGACTGTGCGGCCGGGTTGGTTCAGTGGGTGGACCAGGCGCACATATACTTGGAGGTCTATGCCTCGACGCAGAGGTCCAGGGTTCGAGTCCGACCTGTGATGATCTCCTGCATTTCTTCCCACCCCCCCCCCCTCTTTCTCTCCGTTTTCTCACCTAGCTGTCCTATCAAAATAAAGGCGGAAAAGCCCAAAAAATAATCTTAAAAAAAATAATCTTGCTTAAGGATTATTATTTTATTACATAGTGGCAGTGGATAGACAGGAAAGGGGGAGAGAGACGGGGGAGGACACGCAGCAAAGGGCAGCAGGCCGGATTCTAACCCGCGGCGCTGCAAAGGACTCAGCCTACATGGGACGCACGCTCTCACCGGGGGAGATGGAGGTCGCACCGACAATATGATATTTAAAAGTTGCTGAAAATGCAAAAACAAAATACCAAGTTCATATTTTGTATGATGTTTTGAGCCATGTGGCTGTGTCTGTTTATTATATTTATGTTTTACAGAGACAAAGTGTGGCGAGTCTGTGAGATATATTTTAAGTCTTGTAAAATCAACCCGTTCAATCAGAACTGAGGGCGCGAGCTTTCGAGGCTTTAAGCCGGTAATAACTCCCGGCTGCTTTCTGGAGACTTTTCTGTGATGTTTATGAGCCGCTTTACCAGCTAGATCCCGACATAAAGCACCGCCACTGGTGAATCATCTTTAATATCGCTCCATAAATCTGACACGTGAAGGGAGAGAGAAAGATTCCCTCAGACACACGGACGGCGAGTTCACAAGCATGAGACGAATGTAAAAAACAAACATGTCTTATCTTATAAGTGCTGCTGCCCACGCAGACCAAACATGTAACACTCACTACGTTTACATGCAGCCAGTAACCCGTTCAAAACCAGAATATTAGCAATAACCTGGTCGCTAATACATAGACAGGTGGTGCATAGACAGACGACAGACGTGGAGTTACATTCACATGCATACGTCCAAAAAATGTCAAATATCTTTGACTGTATTACTGCATGTCGCTTTTTTTTGGTCATTTTTGTTGCTTTTTCTGTGGCTTTTTCAGACGTTTTAATCACTTTCTTTGTCAGTTTTTGCATCTTTTTGTTGCTTTTTTGTCGTTCTTTTCGACTTTTGTCGCTCTGCGTTCGACATAAACTCCTAGAGAGTCAGCAGAGAGTTCCTCAGCCATCACAGAGTTCAGCAAGTCATGCAAAAACAAAGATTACATCTTTTTACAACAGCCTGTTTCATCTCCTGAATGAGACAGACACGTCTCCGGGGCCGTAGTACTCGAGTCCGGTCTTGGACTCGAGGAGGTTTTTCTATGGTCTTGGACTCGCTGGTATTTGGACTTGGACTTGTCTCGGTCTCTGCCGCTGGTCTTGCCAAATATGGCTTTTGGTCTCGACCGACTCCATGTGTCTTTATTATGTTTATAATACTTTTGACAACAGCCTATTAAAACACTCTCTGGTTCTGGGGGAGTTTCTGAGTCTCAAAGTCGCTAAATCTGACAAATTCTGCTCTGAGAGTCATTTTGGTTTGGTGCTCAACTAGCCAGGACCAGAATGTATTTTTTTTATATATTATATATATATATATATATATATATATATATATATATATATATATATATATATATATATATATACTAGCCAGGGCCAAAATGCATTGTCAACCTAACACTGATATGCGGGCCGGATCAGCATTTGCCAGAGGCCGCGTTTGGCCCGCGGGCCTTGAGTTTGACACGTGTGCTTTAGAGTGAAGACCAGACAGGAACTTCCTCTGCTGCCAACTTGTCTCTCCGGGAGAGACGACAGGTCACCACGAGGAGCTTTTGTTTTGCCGTCTCCTGGCTGCAGCCTGAAGACGCTGGACTCAGCTCCAAAGACACAGACGCAGCGGTATGAAGAGAAAGGGCTTCAGGCTGAGATCTAACAACTAACAACGCTACTAACAAACATATCCAGGGCAGACTCAGACATGCAGCCCGGCCTCGTTCGTCTATCTGCGCGTCTGGCTGGCTCGCCAAAAAAACTGTCCCGACAGCGTGGCGTCTGAACGACCCCTGTCACCGGGCTGCGTCTGCAGCCAGCGGCCAGACGGCGGTGGAGAGAAATAGGACGTGGCGGGCATCCGCTGTCCCCAGCCACAACAAGACAGACAGAGATGGATGGGGGGAGAGAGAGAGAGAGAGAGAGAGACAGAGACAGAGAGGGAGAGAGAGGGAGGGAGAGAGGGAGAGAGAACAGCCCTGCAGTCAGGGACGCTGGGTGGCAGGCCAGACGAGTACATGGGACAAAGTCGACTCTAAACTCCAGATAACCCCGAAAAAGAGCCACCGGGAGGGGGGGGGGGCAAGACACGCATCTCCCAGCAGCACACGAGCAGACTGGACTCAGTCTAGACGCTCTTTAAACGCTCTTTCTGAAACCTACTGCGTCATAGTAAGTAGCAAGTATAGCAAAAAGACGATATATATATATATATATATATATATATATATATATATATATATATATATATATATATATATATATGTATATATATTATATATATATATATTAAGGGTGCTCCGATCGATCGGCCACCGATCGGTATCGGCCGATAATGGCTTTAAATAGTTTGATCGGTGGTCTCCATAAATGCCGATCAGATGACGCACTACCACGGATGTATTAAGAGCCACTACTCCTGAGAACATTTTCAAAATGGCGGCGTCCCTACATTCAGCGGTCTGGCAGTTCTACAAGGTGTCTGAACGGCGGCAGAACAGCAGTTGGCCCGCGGCCGGCCGCGGAAACGAAGACGCTAGGAAGACGGCTACTGCTTTTAAAAAGCGTCTGCCACCGGTGGTGCTCCGGCAAACGTGTTTGTGATTACACCATTCTGACGCTTCTACTGCCTCTGGAGCACCGCTGGTGGTCCGCCGACTCGTTGCTATCTGGGAAAAAGACGATACACTAGCGATTAGCAACGTGTGTACCGAGGAAATACCACGAGGCGGAAATCTCCAAAGACATTTCAACACCACCAACCTCATCAGACATTTGAAGGTTAGTCACAGAAAGCAGGATGAGGAGTTTTCAAAGTTAGCTAACGCTAAGGCAGAGCCGCCGCTCAAACAGCTGTTTCTCCGTGTGTGTGTGTCTCGGTCCGTGTGTGTGTGTGTGTGTGTGTGTGTGTGTGTGTGTGTGTGTGTGTGTGTGTGTCGGTCCGTGTGTGTGTATGTGTCGGTCCGTGTGTGTGTGTGTGTCGGTCCGTGGGTGTGTCGGTCCGTGTGTGTGAGTCGTGTAGCTAGCAGCTCCGGCGCCGCCCAAACAGTTGTTTCCCGGTGTGTGTGTGTGTGTGTGTGTGTGTGTGTGTGTGTGTGTGTGTGTGTGTGTGTGTGACTGACTGACTGTGTGTGTCGGTGTGTGTGTGTGTGACTGACTGTGTGTGCTGAAGAAATGTGCAGTGATTGAAAGGACATGTTTTAGATTTTGAGCTAGGACAGAAAGCCAAACAGTTCCTGATACATTCTCTAAACATGTGACTGTTATGTAATGGCGTAATTTTCAGTTCATAAAAGTGATCGGTGATCGGTGATCGGCCGATACGTCTGCCAGCAATCGGTGATCGGTGATCGGCCCCAAAAATCCTGATCGGAGCACCCTTATATATATATATATATATATATATATATATATATATATATATATATATATATATATATATATATATAATATAATATAATAAATGTCATCATAGGATCAAATTAAAATGTTATTTCAAGGTATTACATTTACTTCAACCTAGACTCATTTTAATTGAATTTATATTATATTTCTATTCATTGTATATTTAAATTAAATCTATTTAAAAATAATTATGCTAAATAATCTATAAAGAAAATTTAAATTAATTTTGATTCTGCCTACAAGGCCTCAGCAAAAGTGAAATATTGACAGACACAGAAATATTCTACATAATTTTATCAATGAATTAAACCTAATATATATATATATATATATATATATATATATATATATATATATATATATATATATATATATATATATATATATATATACATATATATTAAATATAACTTAAATTAGACATAATTAAACTCCTGGTATCAGGTATATCAAATATTGAGCACAACAAAAAAGCATTAAATAATAGAATAAGACACACACACACACACACACAGAGACATACACACGCACACACACACACACACACACACACACACACACACACACACACACACACACACACACACACACACACACACACAGACACACAGACACACACACACACACCGCTGAGTGTTTCAGACGAGCCCTTGATCACGTCTCGTACTTGAGGATGAAGAACTAGCGGTGGGAGAGATTCTGTATTTCCTCGGCTGATGGGAGCTGACAGAACTGGGACTGCAACACGAGCGCGAGGAGGCCGAGCACCTACGAGTCTAAACTATTGTACCATCTCATTATTTTCAGACTCTCTGAAACGGTCCCTGGACTGTTTAAGATTCACGTACAGAGCGGCGCCCGCGACGCTGTCGAGGCTCGGCGGTCCTTAACGATTTGCAGAGAAAAGTGAAGACAGAGAGGATGCTGGGAGACGCTGATCGCTTCTGAAAGCTGCGGAGCTCAAACATCTTCATCGAGACTGCTGAACGGAATCGTATCTGTCCAGATGTTTCCGGCTTTATTATCATCCCGAGCTGAACATTGTCTTTGAATGCATCTCTGTGTCCTCCAACTGGAACCAAACGCACATGCTAAACTTAAATAAAGGTTAATATAAAATATCATTGACGGCTCTATGGAGATTTATGGTGAGTTTCTTGCCTGTTTTGTCGCCAACTTGTGTTTCAGTTGTCCTCACCATCGGGCATTTAGCCATGCTGCAACGCTGGTCCTTGGAGTTGACCAACCAGGATGCAAGGCCTCATTACGGTGGGTCGTAGTTATGGAAATACATTAATCCAAGCAAACATGCTGATGAGCTGATTAGAGTGGCACCAAGATCATGGATGCAGCTGTCGCCGTGGTCCTGCTCCAAGTCCACGCCTTGCTACGCCGTGCTACGCCCTGCTGCACCCTGCTACACCCTGCTACTCTTTACGGTGCCCTGCTACACCCTGCTACGCTCTGTTACACCCTGCTCCACCCTGCTACGGCCTGCTACACCCTGCTACGCCCTGCTATACCCTGCTACGCCCTGCTACACCCTGCTACATCTTGCTACTCTTTACGGTGCCCTGCAGCGCCCTGTTGTACCCTGTTATGCCCTGCTCCACCCTGCTACGCCGTGCTACACCCTGCTACACCCTGCTATGCTTTGCTGTGCCCTGCTACATCCTGTAACACCCTGCAGTGCCTGATATGACATGAACTATTACGACTACTTGTTCTACTCACTGATCCATTATCTTTATTGTGACTGTTATTGCCGCTCTGACTGTTCATCACCCCCCCCAACCGGCTCCGGCAGACACCCCCTACCGAGAGTCTGGGTCTGTCCCATCACCCCCCCAACCGGCTCCGTCAGACACCACCTACCAAGAGTCTGGGTCTGCTGAGGTTTCTTCCTAAAAGGAAGTTTTTCCTCGCCACTGTCGCACTAAATGCTCTTGAGGGAAATACTGGAATTGTTGGGTCTTTGTAAATTATAGAGTGTGGTCTAGACCTCCTCTATCTGTAAAGTGTCCTGAGATAACTCCTGCTATGATTTTGTTGCATTGCTGGGCTGAAACAAGATGGCTGCCCTCCTCGTCCTCCTCGGCTGATATAAAAACGTGTTCAGCAGGCAGCAGATATGACTGTGAACTTCTACGAGGTTCACGTTGATCTATAATTTACACAGCAGATTTGCATCAGGAAATTCCAGCAGTTAATAATTGATCCTTGCATGCAATATCAGAAATGCCTCCACTTTGAGTGAAAACTTGTGAAATCACGAGCCAGGAATGCCACGTATGTGTTGGTCTTCTCAGGATTTACTGCTCTGTACCCGACGTGTACGTTCACACGGTAAACAAGCCCGAAGCTCGTGAGTTATTATTTAACCCATACCCAAGTGATATCTCAGTAAAAATGTTCCTGTTAAGCAAGCACAGGTGTTGACATAGCTGACAAAACATAACAATGCTCCATAATCTGTTCCTCTTTCACAGCAATTACTTTGCAATAACAGGGGACTGTTTTCAGCCTGAGTCTGAAATGAAATGAAATTGTTTGGCTACTGAAATCTCATAACCATCGAAATGTTTTCACTGCCTGCTCTGCTTTTAGGACGCGATCTGTCTCCGCCGCAGATAGGAGGCCAGTTCGGTTGGAAGACAGATTGTCCCTTTATCTACCCTTTGCCAAATGATTTTCAAATCCACAAGGACGACTGAGTGACTGAGCGAGTGGATTTGGGATTCGGCCGAGAGCGAGCTGAGATTGCCGAGTACATTACGGCCCCGCCGGGGTTACATATCAGATAACGTTGTCGCTTTCGGTTTGAGCTGTAATTTCCTGGAAGACGAGGTGCGATGTGACAGGTGGCGCTCATGGTGAAAGAGCTGCCGAGGACGAGGACGAGTTGCGCTGGCGCGGGGGACACAAGGAGGGTGCCGGCCGACACTTTTACTTTTATTTTCATGCCCCTTTTTCTGCAGAAACGCTGACTGTAAGACACGTCGTACCCCGGGTCAAGCACACGAGTTTAGCATTTGTAAATCATGTTAGTGTTTATGTCGAAGCAAGAGCTGTCGACAGGTCTGGGACTTTCTGTGGTTCAATGAATTATTTAAAGGTGCATTCCTCCGATTTTGTTAGAGCGCCCCTGAATCCCCAAATTATATTCCCAGCTTTGTGTTGATGCTTGAAAACCTAAACTGTGAGAACAGTTAAAAGAAGTGAGGGCGATGAATAAAATCAATGAGTGGCTTTAAAGTGCCCATATTATGAAAAAAAAAATCTCTTTTTCTGTGATTTGGGGTGTTATTTTGTGTCTCTGGTGCTTCCACACACATACAAACTTGGAAAAAAACATCCATCCATGTTGTTCTGAGTGAGATACGGTTTCTGGATGATTCCTGCCTTCAGTCTCCAGGTGAGCTGGTCAAAATCTGCAGGACTTTCTACGTCAGTAGCCGAGACGAGGTGGCTAACCGTAGCATGCTAGCTCGTTCTCAATGGCAAAACACTGCTACAACACACACTAGTTCACCATAATCTCCAAAAGAACTACTTCCTGTCCCTGTTCTGCAGGTGTTCCACGCTAAGGTGGAAGTGTTCCCTGTTTAGAAGAAGTCTCCCTGCTGATCCTGCCTTGAAGTTAGAGAAACAAACAGCTAGCTGATGTGATCTTACCGAGCTACTGAGCATGTGGGACTCACTACAAAGATGGTACAGAAGTGAGATGTCTCACTCTGTAGCTAAAACAGAGAGCTCAACACACAGGGTGAAAAGAGGAGCTGCAGCAATGTGCAGTACAACAACAATATGGTGTTTTTTTGAGAATTATACCACGTAAAGCTATTCTGGTACAACCTCAAAATACAATTATGAACCTGAAAATGAGAATGATATGAGCACTTTAAAGCTGCATGAGTCTGTTTTTGGCCACCAGGGGGCAGAAAACAAGTAGACCGGCACAGCCACCGGTTTACATTTCGGTCAGCATGTTAGCCTGAGTCCCAACATATCCTCTCTAATACTCCTAATGTTGGGTGGTGAATATATACCATGAGTATACATTTGTCGGCTGGCACCTCAATATTGGGGAGATGAACGCAACTTTATTTGTGGTCTTACAAAGTCTGTCTGGACACAATGTCCCGGTTATTCCAACAGATTCTCCCTCCCATCTGGTAACATACGGACGCTTGGTCAGGTGTCTAGCCAGTCAGGAGCAGAGTATGAGGGCGTGTCCTGACAGTACCTAGGTAAGGACTACTAGCCAGTCAGGAGCAGAGTATGAGGGCGTGTCCTGACAGTACCTAGGTAAGGACTACTAGCCAGTCAGAAGCAGAGTATGAGGGCGTGTCCTGACAGTACCTAGGTAAGGACTACTAGCCAGTCAGAAGCAGAGTATGAGGGCGTGTCCTGACAGTACCTAGGTAAGGACTACTAGCCAGTCAGAAGCAGAGTATGAGGGCGTGTCCTGACAGTACCTAGGTAAGGACTACTAGCCAGTCAGAAGCAGAGTATGAGGGCGTGTCCTGACAGTACCTAGGTAAGGACTACTAGCCAGTCAGAAGCAGAGTATGAGGGCGTGTCCTGACAGTACCTAGGTAAGGACTACTAGCCAGTCAGGAGCAGAGTATGAGGGCGTGTCCTGACAGTACCTAGGTAAGGACTACTAGCCAGTCAGAAGCAGAGTATGAGGTCGTGTCCTGACAGTACCTAGGTAAGGACTACTAGCCAGTCAGAAGCAGAGTATGAGGGCGTGTCCTGACAGTACCTAGGTAAGGACTACTAGCCAGTCAGAAGCAGAGTATGAGGGCGTGTCCTGACAGTACCTAGGTAAGGACTACTAGCCAGTCAGAAGCAGAGTATGAGGGCGTGTCCTGACAGTAGCTAGGTAAGGACTACTAGCCAGTCAGAAGCAGAGTATGAGGGCGTGTCCTGACAGTACCTAGGTAAGGACTACTAGCCAGTCAGAAGCAGAGTATGAGGGCGTGTCCTGACAGTACCTAGGTAAGGACTACTAGCCAGTCAGAAGCAGAGTATGAGGGCGTGTCCTGACAGTACCTAGGTAAGGACTACTAGCCAGTCAGAAGCAGAGTATGAGGGCGTGTCCTGACAGTACCTAGATAAGGACTACTAGCCAGTCAGAAGCAGAGTATGAGGGCGTGTCCTGACAGTACCTAGGTAAGGACTACTAGCCAGTCAGAAGCAGAGTATGAGGGCGTGTCCTGACAGTACCTAGGTAAGGACTACTAGCCAGTCAGAAGCAGAGTATGTAAATGAACTAAGCCCTACAATAAATCCTTTTCTGATTCAGATTTTTTGATTCTGAACCTCCCAAAAAAAACATTGTGGAAGTTTATCCCCTTTTTTTTTCTTTGTGTTCTCTGATCAGAATGGATTTACTTTGTGAGAACAAACTAACTGAAGTTTTTTTTATATATCTGCAGTCATAGTACACATCTGTACATCTACCTACTTTTTGTTCCTTTACACACCTGGACCAACAGGTTCTCCCTCCCGGCTGGTAACATACGGACGCTTGGTCAGGTGTTTTTGTCGTTGTTATTGACGCTAAAAGTCTCCTTCAGCGTCATATAACGCGCTTTATCTAAGCGTGCTTGGTCGGGACTACTGGCGTCCCTTTAGACGCTGTTATGTTGAGGAAAAGGTCGTGGCTGGGCCCCAACCAACCTCCCTACGCGGATTTTCGGCCTTTCATTCTACTCGCTACCGTGGTCGCTCTTAGTGTTACGTCATCTTCAGACCCCGTGTAGCTGCTGCTCTCTTCTACTAACACGCCGAAGGGGCAATTTCTTCGCCTCTTCAGACGCTGCCAGCCGCCGTCCAAACGTCGTATGTTACCAGTTCGGAGGGAGAACGGGTTGATTATTCAGGTTAACACATACAAGACAAGACACACTGGATGGCAAAACTCACAAATGCAGACGATTGTGTAAAAGGTAACATAACATCAGCGTCCTCAGAGGGACATACTACGACTCTGTGCTACTTATTATTACGTCTATAAAAAGACAGTCTGCTATAAACTGTGAGGCAGCAGACGGCCATGTTGTTGGGAAAGGATAATTCCTGATGATCATCACAACGCCTCATCTTTCCTGTAAACCCTCTGCTGCACTGTAACTCCACTTCAGCATACACAGCACCAAAATCAACTTAGCAAACATGTGTCATGCTTCCTTTGACCTGAAACTGAAACGTCCAACTTCCTCATTCCTGTCAGGCCAGCATGCAGAAGTGGCCAACGGAAACCAAACACAGTTGAAGTCTTTTCAAGTTTAAACGCTACAAAAGTGAAACCGCAATTTATTCTGGCTTCCCTGCAGCTCGTGGACTTTTAAACACTCAGCCAAACACTTAATATGTATGCCTGCTGCAGTGCAGTGAGCTGCTCTGTCAAACTACATTAAACAGCAGCTTCTGCTCCAAGGAAGTCACTTCCCCTCTGCACACCCATCTCGTTCAATAAACTCCTGCAACAGCTGCTCCAGTGCTAACTACTAAAAGTGTTAAGCATTCACCTCACTAGGGCCGTCCTCTCGCTTAGTCGACTAACACTTATATGATTTTGTCGACTGATCGATTAGTTGATGTAATCGACAGAGCTGTGCTCTTTGAGAGCTGGTTAAGACTAGAAAAGCTCAACATAAATGTAGTTAATTAACCATCTGTAGAACTGAGTTTCTCTGAAATTAATCCTGCAAAAGCACCACTTTACATCTTGTGTTCACCAGAAATGTTCTCATGAGTTGCTTTGAAATGAGTAATTAAGCACGAATAAGCATAAAAATCAAAAAGCACGACCGATTAGTCGACTAATCGACTAATAGGGGGGGGCAGCCCATCACCTCATAATCATGGTGATCTACTCTAGCATAGAGACACGCCGATAATCGGCCGTCTGACGGTCTGGCGAGGTTGGCGACTCGAGTCTGGTCGGCGTGTTCCGTGCCGCCGTCAGTCGGAGGAGCCGTCGGCCTTCATTTGGGCGGGCTCAACAACCAATCTGATTGGTGGAGAGCTAACCCGGAAACAGGGACCACGGAGCATTATGGGAACATTTCAGGGCTGCAGCTGAACTATTTCCATTGTTGTTAATCTGTTGATTGTTTTCTCGATTAAGGGATTAGTTGTGTAGTCTATAAAATGTTAGAAAAAATGTAAAAAATGTTTTTTTTTGGGGGGGGGCATTTCTACCTTTATTGGATAGGAAAGCTGACACGAGGACGTCGTCTCGGGCTTTTTGGGGAACGCTGATCCACATTTTTCACCATTTTCAGATTAGATTAGAAGACTACAGATAGAGATTCAGCGACTACACGGCCTATTTCTCTTTAAAATGTTTTCAGAAACACGTTTCGGTGAAATGTTTTAGTAGTATTTTAAAGCCCCTCCGCCTGCATCACACGCAGCCTGGCGGTTTAATGAGGACGCCATTCCCTGATCACTGACTCACTGGCAGTCGTGGAATGGAAACTAACGTGGCGTTCCAGGCAAAGTCACCACAAACCCTTCTAGCTAGCGTTAGCTAGCGTTAACTAGCGGCTACCTACCGTTGACGTTAGCTAGCGCTAGCTGATACTAGCGATTTCTAGTCGGCAACATATTTTGGGCTTCATTTAATAAACATAACCTGTAGTAGTACACAATCGTATGTGTATTGTTTTGATTACAATGTCGTCATATAACGCGCTTTATCTAAACGTGCTTGGTCGGGACTATTGGCGTCACTTTAGACGCTGTTATGTTGAGGAAAAGGTCGTGGCTGGGCTTACATTTCCGTGACACGCGGTTGGGTTTAGGAAACGTGCCACGCGGGTGAAAGTCCCGTGTTGTTTGACCCGTCCACCCCCCCAACCAACCTCCCTACGCGGATTTTCGGCCTTTCATTCTACTCGCTACGTGGTCGCTCTTAGTGTTACGTCATCTTCAGACCCCGCGTAGCTGCTGCTCTCCCTTCTAGCTAGCGTTAGCTAGCGTTAACTAGCGGCTACCTACTGTTGATGTTAGCTAGCGCTAGCTGATACTAGCGATTTCTAGTCAACGACATATTTTGGGCTTCATTTAATAAACATAACCTGTAGTAGTACACAATCGTATGTGTATTGTTTTGATTACAATGTGCTTAGTAGTTGTCTATTTATGTGTATTTATTTCTATTTCTCACTGTTAATCACCGGCGTCTTTACAGCATCAACAGGGGACGCCATTGTTGTTTACGTGTGTGTGACGTCAAAAACTGTAACTGGGAGTACAACGATCTGGTACGAGTTCACGGGTAGTAAGTTACGGGTTGGACCGGCGTTCCAGGGCGCTTTCACAGGTAAAAGGTTGTGAAAACACGGGTTACGGGTCGCCTGGAACGCATCATTAGTTAATTTACTCGAGTACTGTACTTAAGTACAAATGCCACTTTCTACTCCGCTACATTTCAGAGAGAAATATTGTAATACTACACTAATCTGACAGCTTTAGTTTCTAGTTACTTTACAAATTATGGTTTTTGCACACAAAACACATGCAGTTTATATTTAAATTATGTTTTATTATTAAATAAACTAGCCGACAATGTAACGGCTACGAGTCCAGCTGAGATGATCAGACCATTAAACACACAACAGGTTGGATTGTTTTTCTGCATCGAGTACTTTTGCATTCTTCTACTTAAGTAACATTTTCAGCGCAGGACTTTTACTTGAGTATTTTTACAGTGCGGTATTAGTACTTCTACTTAAATAAAAGATACTGAATACTTTATGTACCGTCTGAGACCTGCAGGGTCCCCGAGACCAGAGAGGTGACCGGGCATGATGCCTCTTTCCCCCGCTCTCTGTTTTTGTCACACACACACACACAGACACACACACACACACACTCACACACACACAGACACACACACACACACTCACACACACTCACACACACACACACACACACACACACGCGCGTTGAGCATCCGACAGTGGCGGTAATGGATGAGTCAGAGTTGTAACTTGTCATCAGGTTGCTGTTTGTCTCCGTCCAGCGGGATGAATGAACGCACTCAGGGATGGATTTATGACAGCCAATCAGCAGCCAGACGGATGGGACGCATTACTACAGTCCCGGCGTTGCCATGGGGATCTTATAACACGGCTCAGAGGGGGCTTATAACACGGCTCAGAGGGGGCCATTGCTGCAGACACTTAGCCAACTCGAGTGATTTTATTCTTTAGTTTAGCTGAGTTATATATTGATGGTATATTGATGTCATGATATGAAACTGGATATTGTCTGTTTCCCCCCCAGTGTCGGTTCTTTTGGGGGGTGGGGGGTAGCCAGTGACCTGTTATATTAAGCCATGACCCCCCCCCCCCCTCTGGTCCCCCTAACCGTGGCAAATATATCTTCCATTCGACCATGCATCGTCCTCCCGGGTCAAATCTGAAAATCACTTTTTCTAACGTTTTTGCATCTTTTGGCGCTTTTTTTCAATGTTTTTGGCACTTTTTTGACATTCAACGCTTCTTTTCACTACCGTGTATAAACACCACTAACACCAACTCATTACTAGATGTACACTTCCACAATTCATGGTCAATAAACCTCTTTTATAGGAAATTATACCTTATTCTTGAGTTAAAAAGCAGAAATTATTAATTATTTAGGCTAATATTAAAGGAAAGATAAACATTGACCATCAGTCTGGGGAGTCTGCTCTGTGTTCTCTCTGCACAAGGGGCGGGACCAACGGGTGTAGTTCAGATGACTCTGTACGCCATTGGATAGTCCTTCAACCAATCAGAGCAACGATCTGGGTGACGTAGCGGCGACAGCGGCATCAACGGGTCGCTGCTCTTCGGTGGCCGCCATGTTGAATGTAAACAAGAAGCTGCTTGGTCGCTTCTCTATCGTCATCGTGTTAAACCGGCCAATAGCGCGCCAAGGTGGATAAGCCAGTCCGTGATTGGTTCCCGCAGATTAGTAACAGAAGCAGGAGAGATAAACGTGCAGGTTTCCAGTCTGAGCTGCTGGGAGACATCACATCACCAGCAGATCAGACTGGTTCACCCAGACTAACAAAATCTAACAAAACACACAAAATTCAATATATTAATGTAATATCATGTCATGTCATGTAATGTAATGTAATGTAATGTAATGTAATATCATGTAATGTAATGTAATGTAATGTCATGTAATGTAATATCATGTCATGTCATGTAATATCATGTCATGTCATGTAATATCATATCATGTCATGTAATGTCATGTCATGTCATGTAATATCATGTCATGTCATGTAATATCATGTCATGTCATGTAATGTAATATCATGTCATGTCATGTAATGTAATGTAATATCATGTCATGTCATGTAATATCATGTCATGTCATGTAATATCATGTCATGTCATGTAATATCATGTCATGTCATGTAATGTCATGTCATGTCATGTAATATCATGTCATGTCATGTAATATCATGTCATGTCATGTAATGTCATGTAATGTAATATCATGTCATGTAATGTAATATCATGTCATGTCATGTAATGTAATGTAATGTAATGTAATGTAATATCATGTAATGTAATGTAATGTAATGTAATGTCATGTAATGTCATGTCATGTCATGTCATGTAATGTAATGTCATGTCATGTAATGTAATATCATGTAATGTAATGTAATGTCATGTAATGTAATGTAATGTCATGTAATGTAATATCATGTAATATCATGTAATGTAATATCATGTAATGTAATGTAATGTCATGTAATGTCATGTCATGTAATGTAATGTAATGTAATGTCATGTAATGTAATATCATGTAATATCATGTAATGTAATATCATGTAATGTAATGTAATGTAATGTCATGTAATGTAATATCATGTAATATCATGTAATGTAATGTCATGTAATGTAATGTCATGTAATGTAATGTCATGTAATATCATGTAATGTAATATCATGTAATATCATGTAATGTAATATCATGTAATGTCATGTAATGTAATGTCATGTAATGTAATATCATGTAATATCATGTAATGTAATATCATGTAATATCATGTAATGTAATGTCATGTAATGTAATGTAATGTAAGGTAATGTAATGAATAATATTTCAGGGAAAAAACGTTTTTGTCCTGATACAGCATCACTACAGACACAACCCACCTTCTACACAGACCTAACATCTCCCAACACACACACACACACACACACACACACACACACACACACACACACACACGCACACACACACACACACACACAGCATCTAATTTCATTTGCATAATCAACATTTTCCTTCGCAATAAATCATCCGAGCCAGAATTACAACCCCTCCACCGTCCATCCTCCTTCTCCTCTCCATCCTATTCACAGGCAAGGTGGCATGTCTCCCATCCACACCCTACTCCCAGTGCGCATGCGTGCCGCGGCAAACAAAGGACCAGGCAATCTAAACCGACGGCAGGGAGGCTTGCTAATAAAGTTGGACTCGCCGCAGAAATAAACATCCAACATGGATACAGCCGCAACACATAGCGAAGTCAAAGGATGAACTCAATGTGTGTGCGTGAGCACGCGGAAGGGGGTTATTCAGGTACACCCCCCAATCCACCCCCCCCCCTCCTTCCCTCCCACACACGCTCCCCAAACCCCCACCTCCCCCTCCTCTCCACCTTTCATCCTCAGCCTCTTTTCGTCTTCTTCTCGGTGCAATAAAAAGGAAATATGAGATCAATAATTCATCTAAATCATGTCCTAATCTGGTTTTAGAGACGCTGCGTGTGTGTGTGTGTGTGTGTGTGTGTGTGTGTGAGAGTGTGTATGAGTTGCATGCAGCCAAACGGTGTCACACCTCCACACAGACAAAGAGGTGGGCGAGCTTCTTATGTCTGCATGTTGGGACTGTTTACCGGCTGTAAATTATCAGAGACACAGGAAAATGTCGCTGCCCTTTGCGTTGCCTAGCAGGCTTTAAAATGACAGACCTGCATAATAATAATAATAATAATAATAAACATGTCAGGGCAACCAATGAATGACAAAGAGCGCGGAGGAGACTCTCCTGTGCGCATTTTTTCACCCTCAATAAAAAGTAAGAGAAAAAGCGAAAATCCAATGTGTCTGAGGCTGAAGCGCGTGTTCGTCCCAGACGGTACACACCCCTTTTTAAAGCTCGTGCACATTTTTTTCGCCTGGCAAAAAAAAAGCAGGCTAGAATATGAATTAATCGCTATTAATCTGGGGATTCAGAAATGTTTTTTTTGTTTTGTTGTTCCATTTTCTTCTACTTTTCTCCGTCAAATCTAGCGGAAATCTTTTGTCTCGTGTCCGCACACACACTCATCCATGCGCGCCCTGCACGGCTGCCCAAATGGAGAGATGGAAACACAAGACAAAAGGAAATGAGGAAAAGAAATACTAATTAAAACAGCCAAAAGCATCCCCACGTTTCTTTTCTTTTCTGTTGGAGAGACAGAGAGGAGAACGACCCGGAGACGCGGCGACTCTTACCTGCACACTCGAGCTCTCTGCGCGCGGTCTCAGGTAGCGGCTGGCTGCTCAAATGTGTTTGCGGCTTCTCCTGCGCGCCCAGCGGCTTGTGCCTGCCTTGCCTGCCTGCTGCACGGTACGCGGCTCGGCTCGGCGATCCTCCGCGCGCGCGCACGCGCATCCACGCGTGCACCTACGCGCGTGGCTTTTGTTTTTTCAGCGTTTTGATGCGTCAATGAGTTTGTGAAATTATACTTTATGTTGATCCATAATCCTATATAGGCTATATATGTCATACTGATGATATTCAGTAGTACTTTATGGTAATTCCATATAGCTGTAATATTCAAAAAAATCTACCCTGTTGATCACAAGAGCTCTGCTTCCAAAGAAAGGAAGCATCAAAAATGATATTTTGGCTACTTAATATGTATTTATTTTCTTTTCTCTTGTCTGTAAAATGAGTTTTTTGAGTTAATTATTTAGATTTTGTATCGTGGGCTGGATGGGAATGCACATTTTCTCTGTGCAGGTTCTACTGGGAATACTGGTCCATCCCCTGTCTCTTTCCGCTGCCCTTGTCTCTGTGCGCCCCCTGCTGCCATTCACTGCAGACACACCCTGATCCTGATCCTGATCCTGGGGGGGGGCTTGTTGGGGAGACTTCAGGCCTGGAGCCAGCCTGGTGGGAAGCGGGGAGGGAGGGAGGCTTCTTTTTGTTAAAACTGGACCTTTCTGTATTTAATTATGAGGTTCAAATACTTCATTTTGGTGACTTTTTATGCACTAATTTGTGCTGGATTAGCTTGTCTTGAGCCTGTCGGGTCACAATTGAAAATGTGTTTTACCTGTTTTACCTGCTTTTGATTCTTTTTGTAAACGCATTTGGCACTTTTTTATTTTGAGTTTTTATTTTATTTTATCAATGGTCAATTAACCTAATATATATGACATTATACCTGTTTTTTTAGTTAAAAAAAAGCAGAAACTATTAATTATTTTGAGTAATAGTTGAGATCAGAGGATGTTGAGTGGATCACAGACTGCTTTATGACAGAGTTTAGTCAGGATGCTGTTTTTCAAATGCTATGAAATTGAATAATAATAATAATTATTATTATTGATTTTACCTGCAAAAAATGTACATCCATGTTGTTTTGGGGGCAATTTGGTTGAAAGAAACCTATATCTCTGATATATAATTTAAAAAAAACGTTAAAAATGCCTCAAATTTGACCCGAGCACAACACAAGGGTCCAACATTAACTTATTTGTCCACCAGCCAAATGTCTAGTGAATGTTCACCATGCTACCAGCCACTCAGTGGATCATTGTTGTTTGGCTGGTGAGTGAAGAAAATCTACCAGCTACTTGTATATTTCACCAGCATTTGGCTGGTACATGGAGCTAATTTCAGGCCCTGTCCCCAATACTTAAACATTAAATTTGCCACACCGTATACCTTTAGGTACCAATCTGATACAGCGGACAGACAGCACAGAACAGTCCAAGATTATCAGAAACCAACCTTGCCTCGTAGAAATGATGCTCAGGTGCTGCCCAGATTATGTATTTTATCATAAAAATAAGAATTTTATCATAGAAATAAGAACAGTGTCCCACACTCTGGCTCCATATGCACATCTCTTTTTATTCTGATGACGTCTCGGCCTTCAAGCCTTCTTCAAATCAATAATGTTTTCTTTTATAAGGTTTTATAAGGTTTTTTTATCAACTTGATATTTATCAAACAACAAGCAGGTATACAACTGATTAAATGACCCCAGACTAATCGGCCACTTGTATATTTCACCAGCATTTGGCTGGTAAATGGAGCTAATTTCAGGCCTTGATGAGCACGCTTTTTGATGCACGGAAAATATGTCAAATGTCATGTATAAATGTAAATCAGCTTACCGAGATCACGTAACACCGTTTTCAGTCCAAACACACGCTTGTACGCCTCAAACATTTAGCTACGAGTGCGTTAGTTGCGTGGATTATTGATACGCTACACGTTAGATTGTTACACGTCACATGCCAGTTAACACATTCACAGAAATGATGGTTTTGATGATTAATAATATCAGATAATTATGAATTATTGAATTATTGGCCGACATTTGTTTATTACAAGAACAAAAAACTAGCGTCTACACTGTCAGAAGTAAAGGTACGGTTGAGGTCCGTGTACGTTGTCTGAGGTACAGCTGCTGGTGATGGACCCCCACAGGGTCATAGTTGATTCACAAGGTACACATTTGTACTTTTTCTAGGTTGAAAGGGTACAAACGTGAGAAAGGGTCCGTGTCTGTACCATTTTTCGGACAAATAGGGGTACAATAAGAAAGCTGTCAGTGTGTGACCAAAATGATGTTGGGGGATGGGATGGCTAGTGCCTCAGGGCTGTCAAGGAAATTATTAAGTTCTTAAACTCATAGTCCTAGAGCATTTAGGTCCAGGGGTACATTTGCTCCCAAAGGGTACAAACTGTAAGAGAACAAGTATGTACCCTTGTAAAGGGGTACAACTGGTGTACCTTCGAGGGTACCGCCCCAGTGACGAGCTGTTGGACCCCTTAAGGTGCAGATTTTGCACATTATTTCCGACAGTGGACGGGCCTGTACGTGATGGACTAGTTGATGCACAAATACGACAATATAAGCCTTTATTGTCTCCTATAGGAGGAATATGTCTCGGGCAGTCGAGGGAACAAGACATGGCGACGCATTGCACATAAACACACAATAAACATATAGTAAACATGCATAAAACATAAGCATACATTATCTCAATCAAATGCGTTCAATAAACAGTCTGTGAATATATGAAAATGGGACATTGTCAAATGCTACCTTTTGGTGAATTTAGGAGAAATAGACACAAATAGACAAAGTGTAGTAAACAATAAACACCTAAATGTGTATTTTGGATGATTTCTTTTCCCACTATAGTTTGTAAAAAGACATTATATGGAAGCAAAATAGCCTCAAAAACTCCAAATTGAAGAACAATGTTTTTGCCTGTAGCGTCTCTGTGTCTCAGCATCGGGAGCAGTTCTGGGTTCAGCGTCTTGCCCAAGGACACTACGTTCCACACGGGACTGTAGGGTTCAGAGAACCGAACCCCCGACCTTCCAACTGACAGTGGTCCGCTTTACCACGTGAGCCACAGCCGCGCCGGCGGTCGATACGATGACAGTGATGAGTTTAGTGCTCCTGCCAGAGTTTCTGAAGATGAACTTTGTGCAGTGCCTGTAGGATGAGAAATAAAACGCCTCTCAGCGGTTCTTTGTAGTTCTTGCATTTAGACACTAGATGGCAGTGTGTGCACATAATTGAGACATTTCATTTGTTCCCATTAAACCTTGTAGAGTGTGTTTCCTGAATTTAACCAATGAACAGCACAAAGTTACCCTGGAAATCCAGAGTTCTGGCGAGAGCACAACTGTAATTTGCTCAGCGAGTCCCTCTGGCATCGAGTAATGGTGCTCATTAACTATGCCCTGGTAGCCGAGCTGCACCAATCACATCGCTGTTACGTAGAAAGCCGTGCAGATGTTGACCAGCTCACCTGGAGACTGAAGGCAGGAATCATTCAGAAACCGTATCTCACTCAGACCAACATGGATGGATTTCTTTCCAAGTTTGTATGTGTGTGGAAGCACCAGAGACACAAAATAACACCTCAAATCACAGAAAAAGTGATTTTTTTCCCTAATATGGGCACTTTAATAAAATCAAGATGGACAAAATCAAGTGTGTCAAAAGCTCCATGACAAAATTTCGCCGGATGCATGTCTTTTCGGCCGGATGTCCGTCTCCTTCCTCCGTCTCTGTGTTGGCGTTCTAAATTCCGGCTGATTTGTGAGGACTCTGGTTAACTGCTCCTCAGATCTCTGCAGGGTAAATCCAGACAGCTAGCTAGACTATCTGTCCAATCGGAGTTTTCTGTTGCACGACTAAAACTACTTTTGAACGTACACATGTTCCACCAAAACAAGTTCCTTCCTGAGACTATTTAGCAGAGGCACCGTGGCTCCGTCCGGAGCTTTGCGCCGCCCCAAGACGATTGTGATTGGTTTACAGAAATGCCGATAAACCAGAGCAAGTTTTCCTCCCATCCAGCAATGCTGTGTGGACTAGCCAGGGATCTCTACCAAAAAAAAACTTTTAGAAACTCTCTCTGCAGCACATCCACTGAATGAAAATGCATCCTCCTCCATTGTTAGTGTCAAAATGTGGTTTAGCAGTTTGTCAACATCTCAGCTGCTCTGAAAGGGATTCCCAGGGTGAGGAGCGGCTTACTGCAGCCCCCTTCTCCCTCCTCCCTCCAGCAGGAAGTACGAGGGGATTACCTCTGACCTCTGCTCAGACCTGTTGATAAATCCTGCGTCTTCTGAAGATGTCCCGCTGCAGAGACCTGCGTGTGAACTACAAGTGACCCTTCACATCTGCAGCCCTCTCTGTCTCTGTTCACTACCATCCAGTGCTTACAAGGCCGTACAAGCCTCTGGCTGTTTATCTTTGAAGGGTCAGTTCACACAAATTGCTGTAAATCTCATTTACTGACAGTCGTCTCAAGCCACGAAGGGAGTTTTGGGATACGGATAATTCAGACCCAAAATATAAGTTGAAATATTTCACAGAGCAACATCCGGGCTACTTATAGGCAGCCAATCGAGCCTAAATAGGCCTGCGATCAAACTGTCTTCTGGCCTATCAGAGCATGGTCTGTCAGTCATGTGATCCAAGAAAGCAGCTTTAATTACTCAAACAGGGCTACGGGCTACGGTAATTTATCCAGTTTTGAAAAACTAGAATGTTTGGATCTGAATTTGTGACCGTTGGAAGAAAAAAATATAGAATGAAATTCAGCTTTTGTAATTTTTAACTAATATTATTCAGGTACATGGTTTTCAAAGTAAACTATTTCAATGTTAGGTATTCAGTGGCTGTTCAAAAATTGAAATACTTATGTTTCTTATTTCCTTCAATATGTGTGAAATGGGTTTCCTCAGGAGGGGGGCTGTCGTCTCCCTTAGAGATGATGAGGGTGAGAAGCTCAGTCATCCGCGAGGAGCTCGGAGTAGAGCCGCTGCTCCTTCACGTCAAAAGGAGCCAGTTGAGGTGGTTCGGGCATCTGGTAAGGATGCCCCCTGGGCGCCTCCCTAGGGAGGTGGTCCAGGCACGTCCAGCTGGGAGGAGGCCTCGGGGAAGACCCAGGACTAGGTGGAGGGACGTCCAGCTGGGAGGAGACCTCGGGGAAGACCCAGGACTAGGTGGAGGCACGTCCAGCTGGGAGGAGACCTCGGGGAAGACCCAGGACTAGGTGGAGGGATTACATCTCCAACCTAGCCTGGGAACACCTCGGGAGGGAAGGACGCTATGAAATGCATGTGCATGAGTAGTGATTGACACGCAGTTAGACACGCCCCCCTGACCCTGATTGGTGCATCTGAACAGTTAGACACCCCCCTGGTCCTGATTGGAGCATCTGAACAGTTAGACACCCCCCACCCCTGGCCCTGATTGGTGCATCTGAACAGTTAGATACGCCCCCCTGGCCCTGATTGGTGCATCTGAACAGTTAGATACGCCCCCCTGGCCCTGATTGGTGCATCTGAACAGGGAGTGGTGGATTTTTGTAAATCCCACTCCAGGCTGTAGGTGGAGCCAGAGGAGCTGGATTTATTTTAAAGTACCTGCTTCATGTAGTTCTACTGGAACATCGAGTCAGTCTCAGCTGATATATGACACAAAGGTAGTTTTTATAAGTCTCACCTACTGCACCTTTAATTCTCTTCCCTGATTTGAGGTGAAAATTATGTTTCAGATTTCAGATGTTGGGTCAGATTATTCATTTTATTCCTTCATCTTGTTATGTGATTTTTTTTTTTGTTTGGTGCAAGTTGAGTGCACATACTGTAGCAAACACCGCGTAATAACAAACATGTGACGACGCGAGCACCTTCCTGTTGAACGTACTTCTACAGCTTTTGATTTTATTTCTGAATTGAAGAGTCTGTTGCTGCCACACGCAGCGGACAGATAGCTTTACTGAAGTGCAGATACAGTATGGCCTGAGGTTAAAGAAAACAAGCTGTTTCCAGACATCACAGTCAAGTTCAAAAGCAGCTTTGAAGCGTTTGGTGTGGGGACAAACCAGTCATCACCATTATTTAACCATTAATTATACTTTCTAAACTGAAAGGTCTACTGCATGAACTGCTGCTGCGTACTCAGTATCCAAATAATACTCGATTATAATCAGTGGTGTAGTCTAACGTATTGTAGTGGGTGCACTGTACTGTATATTGGGCAGAATCTGCCTTTTGGTGGAGGAGGGGGCCATATCATAGTGGGGGGGGGGAGGGTGGCGATAATCGGCCGTGGGACAGACCGGCGAGGTCGGTGACTCGAGTCTGGCGAGGTCGGTGACTCGAGTCTGGCGAGGTCGGTGACTCGAGTCTGGTCGGTGTGTTCCGTGCCGTCGTCAGTCGGAGGAGCCGTCGGCCTTCATTTGGGACGATTTGACTCGTTGAATCGGAGGGCGGGCGGTCGGACTCAACGACCAATCTGATTGGTGGAGAGCTAACCAGGAAATGACGAGCGGGATGAGCGTGACGAACGGCCTCTCAGAATCTGATGAAGATCTTCTAAACTGACCGTTGTTGATCTGAGATGAAGACAGATTCAGCAACTGCACGGCCGATTTCTCCTTAACATGTTTCCAGAAACACGTCACGGTGAAATATTTTAGTAGAATATGAGATCGTGTTCTGAACGAGACGCCATGACAGTTGACTCGTCAATTTCCGGAGAAACCAGACCCACGTGAAAAATGAAAACTGGCAGCTGATTGGACGAACACGTCACGTGGGGTCTGTCCAATCAGCTGCCAGTTTTCATTTTTGTATATTCTTTTCAAAACAGATTAGCGCCGCCTGCTGTCATGGAGACGTATTACGTCTCGTCTCTTCGGTGTGTTCTGAGGAACTTTTTGGACCGACTCGGGGAGACTGATCAGTCCGACTGGCTTTACTGCCGCCGGTCGGCCGTCTGGTTGGTGGTCAGAGCCGTCTGGTTGGTGGTCAGAACCGTCTGGTTGGTGGTCAGAACCGTCTGGTTGGTGGTCAGAGCCGTCTGGTTGGTGGTCAGAGCCGTCTGGTTGGTGGTCAGAGCCGTCTGGTTGGTGGTCAGAACCGTCTGGTTGGTGGTCAGAGCCGTCTGGTTGGTGGGTCAGAACCGTCTGGTTGGTGGGTCAAAGCCGTCTGGTTGGTGGGTCAAAGCCGTCTGGTTGGTGGGTCAAAGCCGTCTGGTTGGTGGTCAGAGCCGTCTGGTTGGTGGGTCAAAGCCGTCTGGTTGGTGGGTCAAAGCCGTCTGGTTGGTGGTCAGAGCCGTCTGGTTGGTGGTCAGAGCCGTCTGGTTGGTGGGTCAAAGCCGTCTGGTTGGTGGGTCAGAGCCGTCTGGTTGGTGGGTCAAAGCCGTCTGGTTGGTGGTCAGAACCGTCTGGTTGGTGGGTCAAAGCCGTCTGGTTGGTGGGTCAAAGCCGTCTGGTTGGTGGGTCAAAGCCGTCTGGTTGGTGGGTCAGAGCCGTCTGGTTGGTGGGTCTCGACGTTCAACATCACCGACTTCATTTCCTCTATTCGGATACACTTTAATGCACGAATTTACGGAATGGAAATACCTTTATTTAGCCTATTTGTTGAACTTGATTATCAAAAAAAGTCATTTATTATTACATTGTTAAGGTGAAATGAGACTAATGACAGCGTACCTGCAGTTTTTTGCGGGAAAAATAATTGTTTCATCCAAATGATTTAGGATTTGAACAAGTTAAGGCAAAAAGTTATGTACGGTTATCCACTTTTCCTAAAAAAAAGTCCCAAATCACTGGAGTGGAGTCTTGAATTCCTTTTCAATCACAATCATGATTTATATTCCACTTTCTCCAGACTTCATTACACATGAATGAGATAAACGTACACAGACAAACGTCTACATCCGTTTAGGAAACAAATGCCATGATTTAGTATATTTACTAAAGTATAGGCCTAAAGAACAGATGATAAAGAATACTCCTTCATCGCAGTGTTTTCAGTATTTTCTGTCTCTCTAAGGGCTTAATAGTAATAACCGGGCCGGTCATGCCCTTCCCAGGTTGAAAGAGTTTGCTGCGTCATCATTTGTCAGTAAGTAGTTAAGATTAACATTGAGCTTTCGGTAATCACAGGGAGTTGAAGACAGGCTTGACTGCATGTAATTATCAGCCTCTCCCTCCCTCCCTCCCTCTCCCTCACTCCCTCTCCCTCCCTCCCTCCCTCCCTCTCCCTCACTCCCTCTCCCTCACTCCCTCCCTCCGTCCATCAGTCCTTCAGGAGACATTCGGGACACTTTGAGGAGACATTCGGGAGACTTTGAGGAGACATTCGGGAGTCTTTCAGGAGACATTCGGGAATCTTTGAGGAGACATTCGAGAGTTTTTGAGGAGACATTCGGGAGTCCTTCAGGAGACATTCGGGACACTTTGAGGAGACATTCGGGAGACTTTGAGGAGACATTCGGGAGTCTTTCAGGAGACATTCGGGAATCTTTGAGGAGACATTCGAGAGTTTTTGAGGAGACATTCGGAAGTTTTTGAGGAGACATTCGGGACACTTTGAGTAGACATTCGGGACTCTTTCAGGAGACATTTGGGAGTTTTTGAGGAGACATTTGGGAGTCTTTCAGGAGACATTTGGGAGTTTTTGAGGAGACATTCGGGAGTCTTTGAGGAGACATTCGGGAGTCTTTCAGGAGACATTCGGGAGTCTTTGAGGAGACATTCGGGAGTCTTTCAGGAGACATTTGGGAGTCTTTGAGGAGACATTCGGGAGTCTTTCAGGAGACATTTGGGAGTCTTTGAGGAGACATTCGGGAGTCTTTCAGGAGACATTTGGGAGTCTTTGAGGAGACATTCGGGAGTCTTTCAGGAGAAATTCGGGAGTTTTGAAAGAGACATTCGGGAGTTTTTGAGGAGACATTCGGGAGTCTTTCAGGAGACATTTGGGAGTTTTTGAGGAGACATTCGGGAGTCTTTGAGGAGACATTCGGCAGTCTTTCAGGAGACATTTGGGAGTCTTTGAGGAGACATTCGGGAGTCTTTCAGGAGAAATTCGGGAGTTTTGAAAGAGACATTCGGGAGTTTTTGAGGAGACATTCGGGAGTCTTTGAGGAGACATTCGGGAGTCTTTCAGAAGACATTCGGGAGTTTTTGAGGAGACATTCGGGAGTCTTTGAGGAGACATTTGGGAGTCTTTCAGGAGACATTCGGGAGTCTTTGGGGAGACATTTGGGAGTCTTTCAGGAGACATTCGGGAGTCTTTGAGGAGACATTCAGGAGTTTTTGGGGTCCTTGAAGGTTTACCAGGATCCATTGTGGGGGTCTCCTAATGATTAATAACGGGCTTGTTGGGGCCCTTGCAGCAGCAGGGGGAGCCTGGCTTCGTCGTTGCTCTGTTGGTACGTCATACGCTTCGTTGATCTGATTGGTTGATTTGGTCCGTCTATCACCAACATAGCTGGTGATAGATGGATGGTTTATCCAATCAGATAACCGGTATTTTCGCCCCTTCCCAAACGTTCTCCAATGGAAAGTTCCCAGATGGATATGCTGAGCAAATGCGAAGCAACCCATCTTGGCGGAGTCAGGTTAGTATGAGACATGCAGTAATAAAAAGTGAATTACTTTTTTTTGTTAAATAAAAGCATGTCAATAAACTCAACATGTCTGGCCCTTATTGTGATCGTCATTTTGCTCTCCATCCTCTCCTTCTCCTCCTGGTGTTTTATGTCTGTTATGTGTCAGGCCTCCGCTCTCTCTCCATCCTCCTGTCAGCGTGACGCCGGTGGCAGGAAGTCGAGTTTGGCTCCACCACTGACACGCTGGAGTCGCAGGAGTCCCGGCCGCGTTATCTCACATCTTTTCGGGGAGGAAATGTTTGTCTTCCTTATCCTGTTTTGGGCAATTTGAGAGTTTTGAAGATGCTGGCAAAGAATCAAACAACAAGAGACAGCTGGCTCCTACAATCCGCTGGTAGTTCTTCATGATGAGTGAAAACAACCAAGGCAGTAACGGTCCCTATCTGTTCTTCAACAGGGGGTCCGGGACCCCTAGGGGGTCCTCAGAGTCACTGCAGGGGGGCCTCCAAATTATTCTCAAAAAGTAGTTTCATAAATTAAAATGTCTTAACCTAATTCTAACATATTATTAGCAAATATAAGTCACCACTGATGATAGGCTCACTGGCCTCTAGGTAAGGTAGTCACTAAGATCACTAAGCCATCCACAGATACAGTTAATCCTAAAATGATGGTGCCACATGTATGTTTAACATAAAATCATGCCAACAATTATTGTTTTAATAGCTTGGTATTCTACATGCAAAAAAGATATATATATATATAAAGGTTTTAGGTCGCCTGCACGTTATTGTAGGCCAAGTTTTATATGCAACTTAATTTTATACATTATATGTGTTAGGGGATCCCTGCTCCATCTCTCTTTTAGTTAAGGGGTCCTTGGCTTAAAAAACGTTGAAGATCCCTCCTAAGACCACCTAAAGATCTCAGTCCTAACTGATATCTTTGTATTTTTTTTGGCAAAAGTCAATATGTGTTCATTTTCTGCCATTCAGCATGCAGTCTTTTTTGATCCCACCCATTTTCCCATTGCTTTAACCTACACGTGAGGGGGTCATCCCTATGTTCCCCGGGTCCTAGGGTTAGGGTTAGGGGGGTTAGGGTTAGGGTTGATAGGATCCCTTGGTCCAAGATAAAGTGACACAATTAACAGAGCAGCCAAAGAGCCACAAGCAGCTCGAGACCTGCAGGTTTGCCACCCCTGACCTAATCTTTCCTCGTCTAGGCCTGTTTGCATATGCGCGTCAAACTGCCCGTCGTAGGCCTATTTGCCATGGAATTTGGCAGTAATGGTGGAAAAAGGGGAACATAGGACCCTTTTTTTGAAAAAGGGGAACATAGGACCCTTTTTTTGAAAAAGGGTCCTATGTTCCCCTATGACCTTTCCAGGAGGTCGTCGGTTCAATCCCCAGACCGACAGGATATAGTCTGCGTGGTGGAAAGTGAAACAGCAGCTCTTGTCCCTCCCTCCCACCCATCACCACCACTGAGGTGCCCTTGAGCAAGGCACCTTAACCTCCGACGGCTCCAGTGGAGCTACTCAGTGGCCAGCAGGTCAGACTGTGGTTGGACTGGGCAGCTTCCAGTATGAATGGGGAACTGTGGGAATGTGATCAGGTCCTCGATGATGACAATGAGAAGTTGTTCTCAATCGACTTACCTGGAGAAATAAATACAGGTTACAAAAAAATTACACTCTTCTATTTCAGAGAACGTCAACCAAAAGCACATCTCAAGTTCCCAAATTAAGGAGGACACAATCTAATGATCTAATTTCATATAGACTCACAACACAATAAATGAACGCTGACGTGTTTGGACACAAAGCCTTCTTCACGGTGTTCTGAAATGAGAGCATTTTGTCCTCCTTAACTTGGGAACTTTAGATGAGCTCCATAACTTTGGTTTAATCTCCATTGTTAAAGCGCAACCTCCTTTTTCAACTCAATGAACGGGTATTACAATCTATTCAGATTGACATTTCACCTACATTTAGGGCGGCCAGAGGAGGATGGGTTAAACTTCTGGGGGGGGGGGTGTTGTTATTTTTATTCAGGAATTCAACTGTCTGTCACGTAAACCAGAAAATACAAATAAAAACAATCATTAAAATCATGAACGTTTCTTTCTTTTTATAGCTATAGTGTTGTGGTTGTGTGTATTTCTGTTGATGATGTTTTTCCTGTATTTCCTCATTGTTTATGGTTCTGTTCTGTGGTTGTTGTCTCGTTGTGATTGTGTATGGTTTGTTTGTACCCTTGTTGTCTAGCGTTGTCAAGTTTCTGTATTTAGTTGATTTCATGTTTTCTGTTAGTTTCCTCCCATTTCCTGTTTTATTTTGAAAGGTTGTCTGTCTCCCCTTGTGATGTCTAGTTTTGCTTCCTGTGTTTTCCCGCCTGTGTGATTACCTGATGTCTTCCACCTGTTTCCCAGCCCTTGTGTCACCTGCCTCTCGTTACCTCGTTACCTAGTTTATTTAGCCCCTGAGTTCCCTTTGTTCCTTGTCAGATCGTTTTGCCAGATATTTACCAGATTTGAGATGTGTAACGAGCGAAATAGACTCACTTTTGCTCCAAAGCTGGCCAAGAAATGTTAGCTGGGTCTAACTCTCAGCTCCTTAAAAACCTCCCAAATCTGGCAGCCATATATGGGGATCTGTTTATTAGGTTTTTACAAATTACAAGTTCAAATATCACAATATACTAAAAAACAACAATACAAACAATTACAATTACAGGATTTTAAATAATTATACAATAGCAGAGGTAAATGTGCAAAAATGGGCTATTAAAGTGTATCCAGTACATATAGTCTTTCATAAAGTGTATATAAAGTCTTTTGTAAAGTGCTGTAGTTCACAGGGTCAGAGTGTTCAGAGGGTCAAGGAGATGTTTTCTGTCCAGAGTTCTTCTTCTCCTGAGCTCAGTGAGCACTTGTTTGCACACGTCATCGCTGTTTATCACAGTCTGTTGTATAATCAAACATCTCGTCTTTCATACGTATGATTATTTGCAAAAGTTCCTTGTGTTTCTCTGACAGTTTTTCATCAATGATAAACGTGATTATGCGATCGCATAATTCAATGCATAATCAGCCAAAGTCTGCATATTTATGCGGGGGGGGGGGGGGGGGGTGCATTTTTTCAAATACGCCGCACTTTCGCCGCATAAATTGCAGATTTCCGCGCAAAATATGCGGGTCTTGCATGATTTCATAATCCCCGCATTTTAGTTGCAAAAAAGTCTCATATATCTCAGCAGAAAGATGAAAAATGTTGTTTACTTCACACGAGAGCAGCCATTTTCCCCTGTTGCCATGGGAACGTTATGAAGTGATGTCATTTCTCCTAGTGAGAACACGGCGTTGGGGGGGAATCACTTTGTTTTCTCTTTTTCATCAAACTGCAGTTTATGCAAGTTCCCGCAATTTCATCGCATAAAATTGCATAAATATCCGCATATTCCATCACATTTTTTAAGAAAACGTGCCGCATAATCAAAGATTTTTGCCCTCAACAATCACAAAAACACTCTTTCTGGAGGGAGGGATTTTTAGGCACTGTGCCAATTCAACTGTGAGATCGGCCGTTGAATCAGACTCTTCGGACTGATTTGTCGAATGGTCGCCCCTAAAAGATGTACCTATGAATCTAAACATGTGATGATCATGTCATGCAACTGCTGCATTAGGGTACTGGCACCTTTTTCAGACCAGTTCAGGCACTGGTGTGTCCGGCCATTATAGAAAAATGTGCAGCGTAGTTTTGAACGCATCGTAACAACCGAGGACTGTGGGTCAGGGGTCACCGAATCCCAAATAACAGCACGGACGTCTGGCGGGGCCCCGAGGCCCAAACCAGGGTCAGGGTCAGGGGTCATTCTGTGTGTGTGTCCAGGTTATACCACACACACACACACACACACACACACACACACACACACACACACACACACACACACACACACAGAGACACACAGAGAGACACAGAGAGAGACACACACACACACACACACACACACACACACAGAGACACACACACACACACACACACACACACACACACACACACACACACACACACACAGAGACACACACACACACACACACAGACACACACACACACACACACAGACACACACACACACACACACAGACACACACACACACACACACAGACACACACACACACACACACACACACACACACACACACACACACAAACATGTAATATGTATGTAGAATAATGCATTTTGTCAAAAATAAAATAAAAAAATATATAAAAAGCTTGCCAGGAC
>CM042436.1:36527769-36562769 GCA_023631565.1 Gymnocephalus cernua | reverse complement strand
TGCAGACTGTAGTGTGATAGATACTCAGGACCTTCTTTAACTCTTGTGTACTTCCAGCTAAAAAAAAATATTGACCCAACCCGTCCGCTGTATACGGAGAGCTCAAAACGCGTTACAGATAACACGCCACTTGGCTTTAGGAAGCGGGCGTGTATGTTTACGCGAAGTCATGATGTCACGTTGTTGCGTTTTGTCCACAACTCAAAGATATTCAGTTGACTGTCACAGAGGAGAGAAGAAACTAGAGAATATTCACATTTAACGAGAGCTGGAGTCACATTTTACGACCACAAATAGGATCCCGAACGGGAACATGACTCTTAGATGGCGTTCTGAAACGCTGTTGGAGACGTGATGAGGCAGGCTAACCCCCCCAGGCTGCACGGGAGAGTAATCCTGGTCGGTGGGTGCCACTGATTGGCCAATATCCAGCTTTGCTCTGAGGCATTGTGTGTGTGTGTAGGTGAAGGTGGAGTGTGTGTGTGTGTGTGTGTGTGTGTGTGTGTGTGTGTGTGCGTGTGTGTGTCTCTGTGTGTGTGTGCGTGTGTGTGTCTCTGTGTGTGTGTGTGTGTGTGTCTCTGTGTGTGTGTCTGTGTAGGTGAAGGTGGAGTGTGTGTGTGTGTGTGTGTGTGTCAAGGTGGAGTGTGTGCGTGTGTCTCTGTGTGTGTGTGTGTGTGTGCGTGTGTGTGTCTCTGTGTGTGTGTGCGTGTGTGTGTCTCTGTGTGTGTGTGTGTGTGTGTCTCTGTGTGTGTGTCTGTGTAGGTGAAGGTGGAGTGTGTGTGTGTGTGTGTGTGTGTGTGTGTGTGTGTGTGTGTGTGTCTGTGTAGGTGAAGGTGGAGTGTGTGTGTGTGTGTGTGTGTGTCAAGGTGGAGTGTGTGTGTGTGTGTGTGTGTGTGTCAAGGTGGAGTGTGTGCGTGTGTCTCTGTGTGTGTGTGTGTCTCTGTGTGTGTGTGTGTCTGTCTGACTGTCTGTCAGTGTGTGTGTGTGTGTGTGTCTGTGTAGGTGTGTGTAGGTGTGTGTGTGTGTGTGTGTGTGTGTAGGTGTGTGTGTGTGTGTGTGTGTGTGTCTCTCTCTCTGTCTCTGTCTGTGTGTGTGTGTGTGTGTGTGTGTGTGTAGGTGTGTGTGTGTGTGTGTGTCTCTCTCTCTCTGTCTCTGTCTGTGTGTGTGTGTGTGTGTGTGTGTGTGTGCGTGTGTGTGTAGGTGTGTGTGTGTGTGTGTTGACACAGTGGAGGTTACAGGGTTTGTTTTTATTTGAACTGGTGGGCGTGTGCTGTGTGCTCGGCTCCACCTGTGCACCAATCAGAGAGCAGCCTTGCCTCAGGTGTGGGTGTGAGGCAGGTGTGTTCATCACACACACGGATCACAGAGAGCAACGCGAGGCCTGAGACCAGTCAGACTCACCGCTCACTTTGAGAAGAAGAAGAAGAGACGAGTGCAAAGCGTGGGGCTTTAATACTTAATGCCTACAATGCTTCATGTTTAAAAAACGCCAATTACCTCATCAACTCATTTTGACATACTATACTATGACTTTTTTGTACTTTTTTCGACATACTATACTATGACTTTTTTGTACTTTTTTCAACATACTATACTATGACTTATTTGTACTTTTTTCGACATACTATACTGTGACTTTTTTGTACTTTTTTCGACATACTATACTATGACTTTTTTGTACTTTTTTCAACATACTATACTATGACTTTTTTGTACTTTTTTCAACATACTATACTATGACTTTTTTGTACTTTTTTCGACATACTATACTATGACTTTTTTGTACTTTTTTCGACATACTATACTATGACTTTTTTGTACTTTTTTCGACATACTATACTATGACTTATTTGTACTTTTTTCGACATACTATACTGTGACTTTTTTGTACTTTTTTCGACATACTATACTGTGACTTTTTTGTACTTTTTTCGACATACTATACTATGACTTTTTTGTACTATTTTCGACATACTATACTATGACGTTTTTGTACTTTTTTCGACATACTATACTATGACTTTTTTGTACTTTTTTCGACATACTATACTATGACTTTTTTGTACTTTTTTCGACATACTATACTATGACTTATTTGTACTTTTTTCGACATACTATACTGTGACTTTTTTGTACTTTTTTCGACATACTATACTGTGACTTTTTTGTACTTTTTTCGACATACTATACTATGACTTTTTTGTACTATTTTCGACATACTATACTATGACGTTTTTGTACTTTTTTCGACCTACTATACTATGACTTTTTTTTGGAATGTCAACAGAAGTGACCATGCAGGAACTCATAGTGCACCTTTTAAGTTATATTGTAATTAATTTGGAATTTAAAAAAATAGTCTACACTTTACAGCAGATAATAAAACAATGGTTGCAAGTCCAGAATGACTTGCACAACTTAACGTCGACGGCCTTTTAGTCGCACTGACCTGAACTTGTGAAATTGTCTGACGTTTGGAGAAAAAAGAAGCCGATCACCGATGACTAGCTGGCTGTTTTGTGAGCAGGTCGCACCTGGAAAACACTCTGAATTTGGGTGAACCAAAAAGGTTGCCAACCAATGCCTTAAAGCAGAATTTCACCCAAATTCTAAAGGCACTGCCTCCCAACCTTTTCGGCCTGTAAGCCTTTTCTGCACCGCACACAACACAGTTTGCATACTGTATATCCATACATTTCAACCTCAGGATTATTCTTTCTCAGATTGTATTTGAGTGTTTAGGGGCCTGTGAAGGTAAAATGATTGTGTAATTACCAAGAAGAAAAGCTACTATCACCACTTATGACCTCTTGGTGGAAACGCCACTAATATGGATGTTAGGTTTGTCTGTTCAACTCTGTGTATTGTCTCAATAGGTCAGCCTTTTGTTGTCCGTATCCTAGTTTATAGACGTCCAAGTTGGCAGAGCTGTGTGGCATTTATGTGCTTTTTTTTGTTTGTTGGAAAATAGTCTCTGGAAGACAAACGATCAGCACACATGAACGGTTAACGGCGGCTGCAGCTTTTGGCAGTCTGAGCTCAGTATTGGCGACGAGCTGAGTCCGAGGTTTTCCACTCCGCTGAGATCTTCTACGCTGCATGGCTGCAATAGAGTCACACAGGCAGATATACTTACATACACCCGTTAACCTGGTTTTCTGGATTCCATAACCAGTCCCTCCAGAAAAATGTGATTATGTGATCGCAGAATTCAATGCATAATCAGCCAAAGTCTGCATATTTATCCGGGGGGGCCGCATTTTTTAAAATACGCCGCACTTTCGGCGCATAAATTGCAGATTTCTGCGCAAAATGATTTCATAATCCCCGCATTTTCGTTGCAAAAAAGTCACATATATCTCAGCAGAAAGATGAAAAATGTTGCGTTTACTTCACACGAGAGCAGCCATTTTCCCCTGTTGCCATGGGAACGTTATGAAGCGACGTAATCTCGCCTAGTGAGAACACGGTGTTGGGGGGGAATCACTTTGTTTTCTCTTCTTCATCAAACTGCAGTTTTTGCAAGTTCCCGCAATTTCATCGCATAAAACTGCATAAATATCCCGCATATTCCATCACATTTTTTAAAGAAAAACGTGCCGCATGATCAAGGATTTTTGCCCGCAACAATCTGGAGTGACTGCATAATGCTCCTGAAACGTCCAGCGCTTCCTGTCCTTTCAGGCTTTCCTCTCTCCTCCTCCTCCTCCTCCTCCTCAGCCTCGGCTGTCTGCAGGTCTCGTGAAAACCCTTAAAAGTAAGAGCCCAGTCATAGACGTTAATGGGCTCACCGCAACAAGCAGGCCCCACCCGTTTCCAATGGCGTGGTTTTAACGATGATCCCAGCGTAGGAGGCCCTCTGCTGTGTCAGAGCGCCCCCCCCCCCCCCCCCACCACCACCACCCCCACCACCACCCCCCCCACCTCCTCTGTGTCTCCCCGGCTTGTTTAAACACTGAAACCTGACACATGTGGAGCAGCCACAAGGAACATAAAGGAATTTAAACGGCTTGCAGATTCGACGTTGTGTGCCCCCCCCCCAGCTTCTTGTTGCCCTTGTTGGACAAGTTTGGACGTACAGCTGAGTTGTTGCTCTTTGTATACGTTGAAGAGTCTCTTTATGTCACCGTGAAATTCCTTTTCATACCTAATGGTGACTCCTGTCGTAGTACAAAGGAAGCAAAAGAAACCATGAAACTATGGCACAATAATACACACACACACACACACACACACACACACACACACACACACACACACACACACACACACACACACACACACACTCTATATGGCCAGAAAGTGGTGTCGTGGACCCCCGATCAGCGTATGTGATCGAGCCTGACTTGGTTCATTTTTCAGTTCAAATACATCAACTTGACAAGAGATTCTGAAATGAAGGTCCACTTACTTTCCCGAGCTGTCAACCACATCTCATGACCTTCCACTGCAGTTGTTATGAAGTGATGTAGTTGCAGGGATGCACCAATCCGACCTTTTGAGTCCTGATGCGTCTCCACATAGTAGTACACACAAGTATAAATCAGCCTTTACGATAAAAAGCACCATATACTGTACCAGTATACATACCACATACTGTACCAGGATACATACCACATACTGTACCAGTATACATACCATATACTGTACCAGTATACATACCATATACTGTACCAGGATACATACCATATACTGTACCAGTATACATACCACATACTGTACCAGTATACATACTACATACTGTACCAGTATACACACCACATACTGTACCAGTATACATACCACATACTGTACCTGTATACATACCCCATCCTGTACCTGTATACATACTACATACTGTACCAGCATACATACCACATACTGTACCAGTATACATACTACATACTGTACCAGTATACATACCACATACTGTACCAGTATACATACTACATACTGTACCAGTATACATACCACATACTGTACCAGTATACATACTACATACTGTACCAGTATACATACCACATACTGTTGGCCATATAGTGCAAACATGTATATTTTGAGTTGACAGTGTTACAGTCTTGCCTTCTTACCTTGAAACTTTTATAATTAAGTTTGTAACCAAAATATTCTTTTCCAGAGTCGCGTACAGGGAGACGGCATCTCATTTCTCGCGTCATGTTAATGTTTGGCTCGGCCGCCGGCCTGTTGAGGCCCTTCTTACGCTGCTGCTGAAATAACACCTTCTCGAGGAGGCAGCCTCTCTGGATGGGAGCCAGAGCTGCCTGCACTCCATCTCAAACTGGTCTCAGTGCTCTCAGCCGACTGCACACAGGGCAGAGGGGCAACCGGGACTGTGGGAAACCAAACAAAGTCTCAGGCTTGTAGTTCCAGACCCGGGCCCAGACAGGAAACACCTACTTATCTTTATTTCCTTCTTTTGGCCGCGGTGGTGAATGAACGCGTACAAAAACTCTGATTTAAACGTGTCATTGTGATAGCAGCAGCCTGGTGGTAAAAGAATACGTGAGACATTGGACTTCAAGTGGAGGACTTTCTTTGATTTGTTGTTGTAAACAGAGCGTGCACGAAGGAGAACTAGGCTCGTGCACGCTCTCTCGTGCACACGTTTAATAGGCGTTCCCTCTCGGGAGCAGGTAGGGTGTTGCACATGTGCATTCTTTCAACAAGTGGAGAGGGCGGTTCTTTTCTAAAATTCAGGAAAATCCTCCATTATACCTTTTATGTGATTGACAGAAATTTAGTTGAAAAGTAAATCACAAAATCACAGAAAGTCAACAGAACATCACTTCCTGATAAGATGAAATGGGACAGGACATCCCCCCCCCCCCAGCGGCTAAAGACGGGAACAGGTTGGGTGTTTATCCAACACATTCTCATGAGTGGGTTTGTACGCTATCATACGCAAATTTATACACACCAATTCGTATGATTTCCTACGAAAATAGGCGGCCGCGGGCTGGTCACGTACCGGCGGCTACAGAGCTCCCTCATATGTTGCCGTATGAGCAGTAAAAGGTGACTTTGAGTCGGGTGCGGGGCACCGCGAGCTGCCGATCATTTCGGCGGACATTACGTCACATTGGCGCGCTGCAGGTTGGCTGCAGCGACCTTTACAGTGCATTACTTTTCGTAGCTATACTTGTACGAATGGCTGATAAAATCACAAAACATGTCAACCGTGTTTGACTGCTGCTTAGTTGTAAATGTCCATCACCGACAGGCACTTCTAGTTTTAAGACTGTGTGAAATATTTCATGCATATGCGACCTGTCAGACGTCTTGGAAGACAAACACAGAGCCACAGACGACCGCCGAAACGTAACCAGACTCAGACAAAGCTGCAGGCACCAGCGTGGCCGAGATCAGATGACCATTTCACATCGTCGTTCACATTGACGCTGCTGACGCTTTTATCCAAAGCAACTTACAATTGCTATATATCAGAGGGCACACACCTCTGGAGCAACTATGGGTTAAGTGTCTTGCTCAGGGACACATTGGTTGATGTATCGCAGCGGGAATCGAACCTGTCATGTCCACTGCGCCATCACCACAGTCACATGTCGAGTGATGAGTTCATTTCAGATAAGACATTTTTGACTTGCTCTCCAAAATGCTCCATACTGTTACGCCGTCCTCCAGGTTCCTTCCTTAGCTTGTAGGTTAATCCATGATTTAGACGATGCGACAGCAGCCCTGTGCGTCCGTGTCTGCGTTATCGCCGTGGTCGGCGAGGTCGGGCAGAGTGCAGTTCAGACGAGATTGAGGCTGATCTCACGCGTGTGTTTTGACTGCCAACATCAGTTTGAGGATTAAGGTTGCAGGATTAGCATCAGATTCGTCTTTGTTCTTGGTTTTAATTTCGTAAAATGTTCAATCTCCTTAAAATCACTCAGCTGTGTTTTTGTTTTTTTAACCAAAATATGCGCAATTTTGCAACACATTTTTCCGAGATTGTTCTCTAGAGTCAAAACAACAAAGGAACACCAACAATAGCTAAAAAAAACTGCAATTTCTTTTGATGAAATATGGCTGTAGAAAGTTTTCATAAAATTGTCCGGCGTGATGTAAGATTATCGCTAAAATTAGACTAAATGTTGGAGACGTGTGTAATAAATATTGCACCGGGGTAGGATAGATTGATGTATGCAAGAGTTTTTAAGTCATAGTCCTTCTCTTCCTCCATCCATAACTCTTTCTTTTCCTCCTCTGGCTTTTTATAAAGCCTTGACTTCCTGCCGGAAGGCTCCACACATTCCTCTGGATGATAACTGACCTCTCACTCTCTCAGACTCCCTGCACATGTGCGATCCTGCAGAACACGGCCGGCAGGCTGCGGTTGTGTCCGTTCACATCACGATCTATGTGCGAGAAACTTCAGATAGAATGCAGTCATCTTATTACACAAGGAGCGTTTTGTTTTTTGTGCTCATACTATATGTTTTAACCCCAAAAATGTACGTGAATTATAACTTTTTGTCGATCATGTCTGCATCCAGTTTACAGACACTGAGAATGAAGGAGGACACAACTCGTGTACAGCAGCAGAACCTTTTGAAATTAACAATATTTGAACATCCATGAATTCTGTTTTTCTTTCAACGTATTTTGTCTTAAAGTGTAACTTCCAAGTTCGTCCACTAAAAGTTCTGTTGTCTGACAACATTATGGGATGGTTCCCTACAGAGATAGACCTTTTAGTTAAAGAGTAAGAGTTTTTTTGTGATTGTTGCGGGCAAAAATCCTTGATTATGCGGCACGTTTTCTTAAAAACTGCGATGGAATATGCGGAATATTTATGCAGTTTTATGCGCTGAAATTGCGGGAACTTGCAAAAACTGCGGTTTGATGAAGAAGAGGAAAACAAAAACACCGTGTTCTCACTATAGGCGAAATCATGTCACTTCATAACGTTCCCATGGCAACAGGGGAAATGGCTGCTCTTGTGTGAAGTAAACGCAACATTTTTCATCTTTCTGCTGAGATATATGTGACTTTTTTTGCAACGAAAATGCGGGGATTATGAAATCATGCAAGCCCCGCATATATTGTTTTTTTGAAAACATTTGATTTATTGGGATCTCCATTAGCTGAGGCCATAGTCACAGCTGTTCTTCCTGGAGTCCACCCAAAGCTTGTGCAGCTAAACATTGCCGTGCATCATTTTGACATTAAAAACAACCACCAAAAAACAACAATTAATACATCACTGAAAGAAAAACAACCCAAATAATACACAAATAACACAACCCAGGACCTAGTTTATATTATTCACATAATGCAGAGATGAGATCGTGACATTAATCACTGATAATACGACCAAGCAAATGCACACACCCTCAATTCAAAAATCAACTAACAGCATTCATTACATTATACGTTGCAGCATAATATGAACACTTTAAGATAACGTTGGAACCGTCACTCCACTTGATGTTACGATGATATTTCTGCACCTTCATCCAACAAATCTAAATCTGAAAGGCCAAGAATATAATAGATGTTGATGTTGCTATACTACAGGCAAAAAGGACCATAGCTCTCATCTGGGGGGAAATGGGAGCCACCTACATATCGGTGCGTGGATGAAGAATGTGGCGCAATGTATGTCAATGAAGAGGGTGTATGAGAAAAATCTGGAAGCCGTTGGACTTCCTGTATGTGACGCGTCTCCATATGTGCCCTCCACGTCCGCCTGACCGCATGCTTAGCCGTGCAGCTCTGCAGTAACACCGCTGCGTGGAAGCTCATTTCTTGGTTCAGCGGCTGCAGACGCAGTATTTCAAAATCCAGCGAAAAGTCCGAGACGCTCTCCTGACACTAATCCCTCGTTGTCACGCTGCGTCGGGGGTGCCCCGCTGCTGAAATGGTCAATTAAAACCAGGAATAAAGTATTCTGGATCTGACCCGGTTTGATTTATCTACACTGGCAAGGTGATCCTCTGCTGCAGGAGGCGGCCCAAGAAAGACGAGCGTCTCGATCCGTGTTGGTTCAGACCTTCTGTGTGCGAGTGCGTTAACGTGATCCAGTGTACTTTTGGGCCGAGATTCAGGTCAATATTTGTTTCTGGTTTTAGAGTGCAAATTTGATAGCCAGCCGAACGTAGCCCCGCCCACAACATTTGGTCTGGAGCACGCAGACACACACCTGACTGCAGAGCTGGTGAAGGAGTTGACGTTGGGGAGGTTGTTGTGTACTTTTTGTACTTTGGTGTGTTGTAGTTATGATTAACGGATACCTGAGTGCTGTTTACAATAATCATACACACAGTACACAGCATTGCATGACTGACACACACACACACACACACACACACACACACACACACACACACACACACACACACACACACACACACACACACACACACACACACACACACACACACACACACACACACACACACACACACACACGTGTCCCATGAAACACTGTGATGATTTAGTGGACACACCTGATGGAAGGAAGCTATGTCCCCAGGGCTGAAGAAATCACCTTTACAGGCAAACCGTGTGCTGTGCTACTCTGATTTGTTGTTAAAGATCTCATATTCTCCTCATTTTCAGGTTCATAATTGTATTTTAAGGTTGTACCAGAATAAGTTTACATGGTATAATTTCCAAAAAACACCAGATTTTTGCTAGCAGCTAGCAGCTGACCTGATGACAGCGAGGGTCCCGGGTTAAGAGGTCCCGGAGGTTTGGCCTACTAAGTAGCCTGCCTACAATTATAAGTGAGAACAAAAATACATAGTTTTTAATAGGGTGACATCAGCTAAATTGGGCCACTTTTTGGTAAATCGTTTGGGACAATAATACAATACCATATATGCCTTTTCCATGTGTTTTTATGATTAATAATGACTGTTTTTGATAATTGTGTGTTGAAATTATGTAATAAAATATAATTATTTAGGCCCTACAGTTCTTGAAACATCAGCTCTGCCAACATTTTTTGCATGAGCAGTTTCAGGTAAAATGGGCCACAGCTTCAGGTAAAATGGGCCAGTCAAACTGCAAAGGGAAATAGTCATTTATCATCACACATATCAACACAGTTGCTTATACAGCCACATAACATTTAAACTGCATTAAACAAAAATCATATGTGCCATTCAAAAAACATTTTGGGTGCAAACCCACATATTCAAATGTGCAATTACAACCCCAAATCAGAAGAAGTTGGGACAGTATGGAAAACACAAATAAAAAAAGAAAGTAGTGATTTCTAAATGTACTTTGACTTGTATTTCATTGCAGACAATACAACAGCACATCATTTAATGTGTTCCTCATGATTTGTATTGTTTTTGTTTCAAAAAAACAAAATTCCTATTTTGGTTCTTGCAACACATTTCAAAAAAAGTTGGAACAGTAAAGCATTTACCACTTTGTAATGTTGCCATTCCTTTTCACAACACTTAAAAGACGTTTAGGGACTGAAGACAACAAGTGATGAAGTGTTTCAGGTGTAATTTTGTCCCATTCTTGCTGCAAACAAGTCTTAAGGTGGGCAACAGTACAGGGTCTTCGTTGTCGCATTTTGCACTTCAAAATGCGCCACACATTCTCTATTGGAGACAGGTCGGGACTGCAGGCAGGCCAGTCAAGTACCCGTATCCTCTTCCTCCGCACCCAGGACTTTGTAATGTGTGCAGAATGTGGTTTTGCATTATCTTGTTGAAATATGCATGGACGTCCCTGGAAAAGATGTCTTCTTGAAGGCAGCATATTGTGCTCCAAAATCTCTATGTACTTTTCAGCATTAATGGTGCCATCACAGAAGTGCAAGTTACCTTTGCCAGGGGCACAGCCCAGAGAAGTCGACGGCGCTTCTGGACACTGTTAACATAGGGCTTCCTTTTGGCATAGTACAGTTTTAACTGGCATTGTGGCTGTAACTACGTATTGTGGTACTTGACAAAGGTTTGCCAAAGTAGTCCTGAGCCCATGTGGTGATATCGCTTATAGATGAATGACAATTCTTGATGCAGTGCCGCCTGAGGGATCAGAGATCACGGTTGTTCAGCTTAGGCTTGCGCCCTTGTCCTTTACGCACTGAAATTCCTCCTCATTCCTTGAATCTTTTAATTATGTTATGCACTGTTGAAAGTGAAATAAGCAAATGTCTTCCTATCTTTCTTTGAGGAACATTGTTTTTAAACTTTTCAATAATTTTCTCACGTATTTGTTGGCAAACTGGCGATCCTCGGCCCATCTTTGCTCCTAAAGGACTAGACCTTTCTTGGATGCTGCTTTTGTACCAAATCATAATTACAATCACCTGTTGACATCACCTGTTTCAAATCACATCATTATTTAACCAATTTACCTGATTACTAGCCCTAAATTGCTCCTGTCCCAACCTTTTTTGGAATGTGTTGCAGGTCTGAATGACAGGAAAGGATGTATATTTACAAATGAAATTAAGTTGACCAGACAAAACATGAAATATTTTGTGTTCACATTGTCTGCAATGAAATACAAGTCAAAGTACATTTAGAAATCACTACTTTCTTTTTTTATTTGTGTTTTTCATACTGTCCCAACTTTTTCTGATTTGGGGTTGTAAAAAAAATCCATTTTGGAACAGCATAGATCAGTGTGAGTGTGTGTGTGTGTGTGTGTGTGTGTGTGTGTGTGTGTGTGTGTGTGTGTGTGTGTGTGTGTGTGTGTGTGTGTGTGTATGTACGTACACAAACACACCCTTACACACAAACTCACTCACACACACTCAAACACATGTGTATGTGTGTTTGTGAGTGACACAAATGATGGCCCATTTTAGCTGAAACCATGTGGCCCATTTTACCTCAGGGGGTTAAGGTAAATTGGGCCCCCCAAAAAAACATCACTTTTTCAAAAAATATGTTCATATACCAAACTAACAACATTATTTCTGATTGATGCCAACAAGACAGATATTATGCATAGTTTTTTATGGGCATGTTTTTTTTTTTTACAGATTTATCATCCTTATAATAGTTTAGTTAGATTTGGTATGCCAGGCTACTCACCATGCAGCTTTCTGGTGCAGTCTTGATTTGAAGTATTGCCAGGCCCACCATAGCAACCATGAACCAATCAAATCACCTGTTACTTGTCAAGTACAGTTATGACAACAGTTTGAAATCCTTTGCAGTCATTGGCTCTAAATTCCAGAGGGGCTGGGACCCCCAAACCTTAAATGGCCCATTTTACCTGATGGCCCATTTTACCTGATATCACCCTACAGACTTTTGCATACATTATATATTCTAGTGTATTATCATAATTTGTTTTACATGTGCAAATATTGTTTTTAACCTCAAACCAGATAAAGACTTGCGCACCCCCTGTGATCTTTGCCGCCCCCCCCCCTGAGGGGCCCAGGCCCCCATGTTGGGAACCACTGGACTAGAGGACTAAATCCAGACTGACTCGAGACTCTTGTGCATGCAACGTTTTGGTTTTCTGGGTCAAAATTTGAATTATTTTATTTATTTTTTTACATTTTTGTCACTTTTCCTGCTGTTTTGGGAGCTTTTGCTGACGTTTTTGTCACTTTTTTTTTTCTAAGTGAGTGTAAACTGGGCTTAACCCGGTACATATCCATTGTAGAAAGAGATTTTCACTGTCCGTTGTTATTTTAACTTTGAGAGGACATTGGTTATTGTCTCCGCCACAGGCAGTTGCATTTCTGATCAGATCTGGGAGAGAGGTAGACTGAGGGTTATCTGATCCTAGACTCTGTGTTGACTGCGGCTTCCTGGAAACCCCCATACACACACACACACACACACACACACACACACACACACACACACACACACACACACACACACACTCAACATAAAACAACAAGTGCAGGCTGAGCACAACCCGAAAAACCAAACATCCTTTTCCAGTAATTAGCAGCTTCTCATGCGATGCCGTTACCGTGTGAGAGTGCAGGTCTTCTCCTCTACGGACTCCCTTTAGAGCACTCAGTGCTACATCACGCTACGTTGTAGTCTGGCTGCTTGGAAAGAGAAAAAAAAATGTGGTCATTATCTCATTTTAATTGATTTTTCAACGTTGCGTGGAGCCGTTCTGCAGACACATCACATGAAGTCCATTAAGAGAGAGCGCTGGAATTACATATTTATGTGCTGTTGTTTCTTTGGCTGTAAGAGAGAAAGAAGAAGTCTGGCTTTGGACTTCTATTCCCAGAGGTACAGGCAGTATCTCAGTATCTGTAGTTCTGCTACTTTAAAGTGCCCATATTATGAAAAAAACACTTTTTCTGGGATTTGGGGTGTTATTTTGTGTCTCTGGTGCTTCCACACACATACAAACTTGGAAAAAAATCCATCCATGTTGTTCTGAGTGAGATACGGTTTCTGAATGATTCCTGCCTTCAGTCTCTGGGTGAGCTGGTCAACATCTGCACGGCTTGTTACGTAACTAGCCGAAACGACGGGCTAAACACAACCATTAGCATGCTAGCGCTAGCATTAGCATGCTAGCTCGTTCTCAATGGCAAAGCGCTGCTACAACACACACAAGTTCACCATAACCTCCAGAAGAAGTACTTCCATGTGCGCCCTCCTTTAGAAGAAGTCTCCCGGCTAATCCTGCCTTGTAACTGACCAAAGTTGGAGAAACAACCTTTCTTTTACTGTCTGTGGAGCTAACTGACATGATCTACCATCTGAGCTACTGAGCATGTGCAGAGTGGAATCAAAGATAGTACAGAAGGAAAGATGATTCACTCTGTAGCTAAAACAGAGACCTGAACACAAGGTGAAAAGAGGAGCTGCAGCAGTGAGAGAGAGATGTGCTGTACAACAAAAATATATTAAACCATGTAAACATATTCTGGTACAACCTTAAAATACAATTATCAACCTGAAAATGAGCAGAATATGGGATCTTTAATGAACCATTTCTAGTTTGGGAGACGTTCTACTTTTCCAGTGACTACGTTTACATGGACGTATTCTGACTAAGTTGTTTACATGGCTAATGAAAATGAATTATCCACAAATATTCCCGTTTATATACAGCCTTACAAAATAGGATTTTGCAGGAGTTTTCCACCGGTGGTTGTCTTGTTGCGTCACGCTTTCATTCCTGCAACCAGCTTCTTGAAAAGGTCGGCGTAGGTAGCGATGTTTGTGCATATCTAAAAACCCGTTGATATCTAGTAGTAGTAGTAGCCGTGTTTCTCCTTCTTTTCTTTTAGACGTGCATCTCTACCGCAGCCCTGCAAACTGTCGGCTGGTTGGTTTGTGTACAGCGACCATAGCAACGCGCGGAGCTGACCGTAAGCCGTAAACAGGCGAGAGGCCGTAAACTGCCGCAAACTGCCGTGAAAAACCTGATTGAGACGCAGAATGTTCTGCACGCACGTCCAATGAATGCGTGTAAAAGCAGAGTAATAACTGCATGTCACGCAGGCCTAATCAGGAAATGATAAATTCAGAAAAACGCCTTACAAAATATTACATGACCCTGCGGAGTATGGAGCATTTTATTGTCACATATTTTCTGAATGTGATATACAGGCAGTGACGGACTGCGATCAACAAACGGCCCTATTTTTTGTCAATAACCTAGCTTGGAAATTAGTAACTCTGCCTTCCGAGTGTATCTTTCCACGCACCTCGCCGCAGTACAATCTTGAATATTTGTGGCTGCATGCATAAAATAACTTAAACAAAACTTAACCAAAGACAAATTATCATTAGTGGCCCATAGGGGTCCATAGGGGGGGGGCGGCCCTTCTGGCATTTGCCCAAATTCCAGATGGCCAGTCCGTCACTGGATACAGGTCATGTAAACAGCATTTCCCATTTGGATCTTCTGAATGAGGCCTTTTCCCCAAATTTGTTGTGGTATTTATGCAAATTAGCACATACGTAATTAGATTATGCACCGTTTGCCCATGTTAACAAACAATTTCGAAAAACTTGTAATACATTTTTTGTTTGCCTTGATGTACGTAATCATCACAGTAATTTTCATGGTGATATCTAAAGGTTATAATTTTGACCCCTATTCACGTGAGGAAAAAGAATGAATAGGTGTATGAAACTTTCCCCTAATGGGATTCTTCGGGGCTTTTTTCTCTTACTCAGGACATATTGAGGATACAAAATCAGTTGAGTTTGCTTCTGCTGCGATTTGTTGAAGTTTGACCCCCATTTTGGCTTAAAATGACTGGCTTTCCGGTTAAGACATGTGGGATATGCCAGTAATATTCAGCTTTTAGAAGCATTCTTTGGACATGCTCGGACTAGGACACAATTATTAATTTCCATTCTTGAAATGCCTTCAGTAGTGAGTAATGTTGACAGACTCATCTGTCAGATGCCTCATCCTATTATTTAGAAATTATTTTCTATAGTGAGTAAGAAGTGACGGTCCTTCCTTCGCTTTATCGGTAAATGAGCGCTCGAGTCAACCAATAGACTTGCTTCAGCTGCTCTGAACAAAACCTGCATTGAATGAGCAACAGCTCTTTGTAAAGAGAGAGAGAAAGGAAGAGATGTTCATCTGCCCGTCATGCTCTCCCTCCCCTCCACTATATCGGTCTGTCTGGTCTGTGACAATAAGCTCAGCATCAGCAAGAGATAAAGTTGGAGAGCTAAAGAGATCAAGTTGTAAAGTGAAAATGACCCAAACGCAGGATGCAGAGTTGGCCGAGGTCTGGGATAAAAAACTGGGTTACATTTGGTTAAAAAGTGACAGTTCTCTTTGATGTTTTTGGCTACAAATAACTCTTGGAACTCGTGGAAATGTTCCTGCGTTCCACATGCCTTGTTCTCTTGTGAAGAAGTATTCAATCAACTCTGTTTTTGAGGTGGAGAATGTATCTCAACCTTTAAGTCCACATGGTTCAAGAGGTGCTGCTGATATCATGGAACATTTGAGCATCTAACAAACTGTTGATGAAGAACCTGAGATACAGTCTAAAGCTCCAGAACAGCCACTAAATAGACCTTGATGTGAGATTATTTCATCAATTTACTGTATAAGTAACCTAGATGTAAAAAATAATCAAAGTTCAAACCAAACTTAAGGCTCTGACACACCAACCCAACCACAGACCGGACTGATCATTCGGCTCCTCGAGGTCCAAAAAGTGCCTCGGAAAACACCGAAGAGACGCCGACTTGAGCGTACGTTCTGTGCGTGCGCGAGGCGTAATACGTCTCCATAACAGCAGGCGGCGCTAATCTGGATTGTCGCGCAAAAAAATGAAAACGGTAAATGAGGGAACGCGTCTGTAGACGTAGTAAACACAGAGCACGCCGCCGTCAGCCGTCGCTCTCATCAGAGAGAGTTGATGGTAGTCGAGAAGGATCGTTGTCGTCATTACTCGCCGAACGGAGGAACGTACGACGGCGAGCAATAAGAAGATACTGGCGTTGGCAGCTCCGGTTTTCTCGCGCACTGATTCGCTAGTCGAGGGTTAGCTCTCCACCAATCAGATCGGTCGTTGAGTCCGACCGCCCGCCCTCCGATTCAACAAGTCAAATCGTCCCAAATGAAGGCCGACGGCTCCTCCGACTGACGACGGCACGGAACACACCGACCAGACTCGAGTCACTGACCTCGCCAGACTCGAGTCGCCGACCTCGCCAGACTGTCAGACGGCCGGTCATCTGGTTGGCGTGTCGGCGCCTTTACGACATTTCGGAGGTTGAAGAAGGCTGGCTTTTGCAGAGCAAAAACACATTCTTAGACGTATAAAAAAGTCGTAGGAATTTTTCAGATAAACTTCTAGATTTTGTACTGGAACCTTTAGCTATATTGTAATTGAACTAAGTGGGTTTTTTTAACATTTGTAATATGCTTAAAGTCCGCAAAAGCCTCGCTGAAAAGATCTCCTCAGTGTTCGTAGGAAGTCTTTAACATGCCTCCTCATCAATCATTAAATCAGATACTAGATGAACGTCTCTTGATGTCAAGAAACGTAATAATTTGGATCCATTTGACGACGTCAGTGGCCATTTGGTCGTCGTCCGGCCCCGTAGTCGTCCCTCTCTGGTGAGGAATTGAATAATAACGGTTTGTTTTTGTTTGGCTGCTGGGTTAAACTCGGGATGCCTTTTAGCTTGACTCTGGTTCAAATGGTTCCTAAACCACAAATGGATCCAGCATTTAGCACGGCACCAGTCTTCTGATATTGAGCCACATTTAAAAAAACAAAATATAGTCTTATAGTTGCTTTCCAACTTGCAACAGTTCCAAGAGATGTTCATGTTTCGGTGCTACTTTGCTCCTCCAACATTTTAATAAAAGACATTTTCTTGATGATGTCTTGATGGAGGATGTGTTCCTTGTATCAAGAAGTCATGAACGGTTTTATTTTTCACATTTTAGCAACAGGGCATTCAAGGTCGAGGTAAACTTTATTATCCACAGGTAGGAAATTCATGTGGTCACCATTACACGCTCCTGCCGCATACCAATAAAAACAAATACATTAAATACAAAACATTAAAACATTTAACCCTCGTGTTGTCTTCCAGTCCATCATGAATTTGTTCAAAATTTAATAAACGTTTTTTGTCACTTTTCTCAACACTTTTTGAAATTCATGGTCATTAAACCTAATTTAAATGACATTATACTTAATTTTTTAGTAAAAAAAAAAGCAGAAATTATGAATTGTTTTGACTAATAGTAACATTTAAAATGCTATAAAATTGAATAAAACACTCAAAATTCAATGAAAGTAATCATTAATTGTACCTGCAAAGATTGTTATATGGGTTCCATACAACGTACATCATGCATCCAAGTTATTTTGGGGGCAAGAAACCCATATTTCTGATATAAAGAACTTTGAAAACGGGTCAAATTCGACCCTAGGACAACACAAGGGTTTAGCATTAAAACTAAGAAAAATAAAAACTTCATAGAAGCATGACAAGCATGTATGAATAAACTACCTGAGTGCCAGCTGATTATTGTACAGTCTAATTGCTGTAGGCACAAAATAATTGCTGTACCTCGTGGTCCTAATTTTCCTCTGCAGTAGTCTGCCGCTTGACCTATTGCTTCTTAAGAAAAGATAAAATATATAATATATGAGAATAAAAGTTGCAGTGCAGTTACAAATATAAAAGCAGATAAAATACGAGATTTCAGGCTGCTATATGGGACGATGTATAAGCCGTTGCTCTATACACTTAATCCACCCGCAATCCTCGCCGGTCCCACCGGTCTTACTTTTTACTTCTCTTTATATGCTTATATAGATCGTCGTACAGTTTCAACAATGCAACGTCAGTACAGGCAAGTCATTAAAGGTATAGTGGAGGATTTTCTTTTCCCAGGTGGATCATCAAGACTATTGGTCCTCCTAGTCGTCAATCATTCTGGGATATGTTTACGTGCCGTGACAGGTCAGCGAGCAGACGGCCACGGCCTCCGACCATAGACGGTATATAAAAGCCTCCTACCGCTGCCCCCCCGCTCTCGGCGATAGCTTGTTTGTTGGCCTGTAGCGTGCTAACGTTAGCTATAGAGATGCTTGTCCTAAATAGATTTCCACTTACCGGTGGCGAGTCTGACGTAGTGGAAAAAGTGCAAATCTTCTTCTGGAAAGTCGGCTTGTAGAGCCATGCCGACAGCAACTTGTAAACAGAGCGTGCACGAGGAGAACCAGGCTCGTGCACGCTCTCTCGTGCACACGTTTAATAGGCGTTCCCTCTCGGGAGCAGGTAGGGTGTTGCGCATGTGCATTTTTTCAAAAAGTGGAGAGGGCGGTTCTTTTCTAAAATTCGGGAAAATTTTTAAAGAACGGGTTCTTATGTATAATGGCGGCCTGACATATGGCATAGCCACTTAAGGGAAGGAGGGCTAGATAATAAACACTTTAGAAATACATACAGATTAGAAATTACATAAAATACAATTTGAAATACTACACAGAAAACAATAAACACTTCTAACGAGATAAGTGCACAGCTACATGGGTGAGCAAAGAGAGGGAGAAACCATTCAAATATCTAGCTGGGAAATTATTATGTAGCGGCAGTTAACATCACTTCTGACCTCTCCTTTTGAAACGTGTAGCATTTATGTACATTCATGCAGTCTAATGAGGACAATTTCCTCATTAGACTGTGTGAAATATGGGGTTATAAACACTTTATGGTCTCACGTGATTAAATAGACCCTAGCAGTGTGTTTACACACGCACTGCAGAGTAATTGTCCTGTAATTCCACCCTTGCTTCGCCACTTAACGCCGTTATTTAACGGCCAAGCCGCCAGAATTATTAGATTGTCTTCATGCGTGCACTCAGTGACTTGACACATTTCCAAAAAAAAAAGCCTATACAGTCATTAGAGGAAGTTAAAAGCTCTGAGGGTTAAAGCGTGTCCCAGGATCAGGCCTTTCTCACACTGAACTGAGCAAACAGACCGAGCCAGATTAAACGAGGTTATCTCTGGAGTTCACGGGGTCGAGCTGCTTCAAAGGGATTCTGTGCACGAAGCTCGAGGCTTAATCCTTAAATTCAGATCTGTCCGAGATAAGAGCTCATTCATAAATTTAAACTGTAATTTACTGAGGACTGAATGGGACGGGAGGAAACGCTCATTTTTGATTGAATATAGGAAGTGGCGTGCTGGACTTTCTCAAGACGGCTGAAAGAGAAGTAGAGAAAACTTAATTAATTAAGAATATTTAAACTACTACTTATTCATTTGGATGATGTTGTTAGCTGCAGTCTCACATATACAGCAGACGGCAGTCTGCAACGTCACAGCGTAAACATACACGCCACGTGGCTACGCAAGGCTACGTGTTATCGCGAGGCTACGAACTGGTTGGGGAAACAAAAGTCACACGCAGGACGCGATCCCCGGTCTCCTGGGTGAAAGTCCACCATTGTCCACCCCAACCAATCTCTGTACGAGGATTTTCACCCTGTCATACTACTCGCTACGGCGTCAATTCACACGCAATCGCAAGTTAATGTAAGTCAATGGAGGCCAAATTGCGTTGATAAACACGCTAAAAGACGAGGACGCGTCTTGATAACACGCCAATAATGGCGTACGAATTGGCATGTCACATATACTCCACTTCATGAGATCAGTCTGCATCTAAACTATAATTTATTGAGGACTGAACGAGAGGAAACGCTCATTTTGATTGAATATAGGAAGTGGCGTGCTGGACTTTCTCAAGACAGCTGAAAGAGAAGTAGAGAAAACTTGGTATTAAGAATATTTAAACTACTCTTATCCATTTAGACTATGTTGTTAGCTGCAGCCTCACAGCAACTCTACGTTGAATTGAATGTGGCGTGCTCGCTCAGACAAAAACAGCCAAGAGAAAAGTCACATTTTGTGTCAGCTTTTGGTAGTTTTACACAACCTCAGTGCACCATTGGTGCCCTGATGTGTGTACATGAACGAGCTCTAACGTTTCACAATCTCGATTGGGTCATGCATGAGGACTGAGACGAAAGCTGCATCTTCAGCCAAATTATTATACTCACTGACCTTTCCTCAATTTTCATTTCTGCATGCAATATTTATAAAGTTTCAACATCTTTACGTAGACCTGTTTTTGTGCACCAACGATTTAAAGTAACAGTCACTAATGTCGGTGAAACTACAAGTTGCAGCTGCTTCATAATAAAACTTCAACCATGGTGGACTAGTGTGAATTAGTAACAGGAAGTGTTAGGCTTGTTAACAGAAGCTCTGAGCAGAGAGGCTGAGAAAACAATGATCTCGCCACCTGCAGTACTGTTGCCGATGGAGTTTCCTGTGACTGCCTCTTAATAAAAGCTGCCCCATGTTAAAGGGGCGCTATGCAGTGTAGTCCATGTCTTGTGTGTTTCCTGTCTTGTTGCTGGCAGGTTTCTCTATAGAGCCCCCCCCCCCTACAGCTCCTATGTTTCCTTGTGTCTGACTCCTCTCTTGGTCAGTCTGCCGTTTCCTCTTCCTCTCTTCCTCCCACAATGCTTTCCTAGCTTTCTGCTTCTTCTTTGCCGGCTCAGCCGTGACGATAGTGTGAAAAACTCCATCTCTACCTCGTTAGCCGGTTCCTGAACGGCCGTATGTGTGCAGCGCCGTGAAGCGATTCGTTAACACGGCGAGACCTGATATCACGCCGTACTTCCTGACGCTGAGGCCGCCGGCTCACCGGCCCAAAGTTGCAAGGGTGGTTTTTCATCTCCCAGGCGCTAAGGGGGAGACGACCACCATTCAACCCAAAAACAGTCATATAACCATTACAATGACTCCCAAGCTGTTCAGTTAAGGTACATAAAGCTAAGAAAAACTGCATAATTCCTCTTTAAGCTTTTAATTTGAAGCAGCAGCAGTAGGAAATGTTTGCGTTAGCAATAACTTAATCAAGCTTGCCGTGAGAAACATCAACTGTAAGCAGTAAGGTTGATATCAATGAGATACAGTTGTACTAGATTACATGCTGCATCCTTTGGGATTTCCTCATCTGCATAATTATGGTAACAAATTTAGCTGTTTCACATAATCTGAGCCAGTGGACGTATGCAGATGTTGAACAGAAGAGGCCCCAGAATGGAGCCTTGGGGAACTCCGCATATCATATTTGTCTGCTCAGATATGTAATTACCTACAGTAGTAGGATTAAAACAGTTTACTACGTGCCAGAAAGTCCAACCCAGTTTTCCAGTCGGTCTAGAAATATGTTGCGCTAATTTTATTAAAATGTAATTCAATTTAAAACTTATAAAACAGAATTCAAATAAAACCCACACGTAAATCACCACTTTCCCCACTTTTAAACGGTTTGAGGTCACAGTGAAATACTGCTTTAATTTGTGCTACCTCACAGTGTTTTTCTGAGGGTAAAACTGCCCATTTTTGGTACAACAAGACGTCTGTTGTTTGTCCCAGAAGAAAGGCAGAAAGGGGGAAGACAGTATTTATATTCTGCCCGCTCCCTCCGCTCCGAGTCTGCAAAGCCAGCACCAGGCGACCACAGCTGGGCAACACATGGCAGCTCTGGCCTCAGCTGCCAGCCTGCAAAACACACACACACACACACACACACACACACACACACACACACACACACACACACACACACACACACACACACACACACACCTCCTCAACGCCCACCTAATGCATGTAACTTTGTGCATGCACTTTTTCACCACTTTTGCTTTAAAACACTTGTACAAATAATGTTTTAAACGTGCACTAACATTCTCTTGTGCACACGCTGACTTTCTCACACACACACACACACACACACACGCGCACACAGAAAATAGAGGAAAGTAGGTCAGGTGGGCTTTAGCGAGTGGAGTTTCGTAATTTTCCCCCTTTGTGGGCCTAAGTGGTCTTTAGTGGTGGAAACCGGTCTAAGCCCGGTTAGTTCGGCATCAGTCAGGTCATCGTTGATCCTGAGCCACAGATCTGCAGAAAGTTCTAGAGTCTCTGCAAACTTCTTTCTTTGGCTTCAGAATTCCTCTCTTCATGTGAGTTTGATTTGGCTCGTTGGCTTCAGACGGCAACGGTGACGAATCGCTGTTCGTGCACGGTTGTGCTGACTAATGAGTCACAGGCAGAACATTTGCTTAATCACAAACTCGTTTTACTGCACGCTGTTTTCCTTTTCTCTGATTTTGTGATCATGTTTAAAGGTAACAACCTTGATTTTTTTACATGGGTTCAAACCATGCATCACCTCTTCTTCTTGTTCATGAACTTTTCTACTAATTTTAATTTAAAAAAAGACTCCATATATCGTGCAGACAGCCCAGCGTTGATCTTCCTTTGACTAATAGCTCTCGGACACGAAAATAATGTGGCTTTATTTAATCAAGAGCTGGATTTCCTGTGGTCTGGTCTCATGGAATCTGGAAAGAATAATCTTTGTGTTTATAAGCAGAAGTAGACAATACATAAAGGCTGGTGATATCCAGAGTTTGTATTGGGATACACAGTGATGGTGGAGCAGTCGGTCATTGTGTTTGTGAGGTGGTACAGTGGAGGCTGAATCTAATCAATTATTTATTGATCTGTGTCTGATCTGTGCACAAAGTTTCATTGCAACACAACCACAGGTTTTACAATAAAACATCCCAGTCTCTCCCGTATAACAAAAACTAACCAGTGCCTTTTTTAGGTCACGGAGGCCCCTCCCCTCCCCCTCCCCCTCCAAACATGCCTGACTAAAAATGGCAGACAAAACCCCATTGCCTTTTTCTGTGGATGTTGCAAGTTTTGACTTAGTGACGAGAAAACAAGGAAGCTGCCCAGCAAGCATTACTGAGATTACAGCCTGGCCTTGTGGGATTCACAGTCGCTTTGTTCAGTAAACCAAAAACATTTGCTTGAAAGTGCCTCGTCATTCAAAAAACAAACGAGAAAATAAAGAGTATTTCTTTTTAGTCATCCAGGGTTAGTGGACTCTTTTATAGCTACAATCCGCTGCTACCTTCTTACTTCAAACGGCTCCGCAAACCGCATCAAAGGTTGGTTTGGCAGTGGTTACATCACTCCCTTTCTTTACCTGGACAATCCCACGTGGTTTAGGATCCACAGTGGCAAACGTTCGGCCTTCTCTAACCTCGAACACACCTGTGCCCTGCAAGCTGACCGATTATTAAAATGGCCACCACCTGGATAAAAATAAAAATATTCCGCCTGAAAAGCAGGAAGGTGCTCGACACAAAGACATGAGTCCAGGCAGGAAAGGAGAGTTAGAATTTCTTCGCTTCAAAGCCGTTTGTTTTCAAAGGGCTTCTCCAAAATCTCTTTTGAACGTGTTCATCTTTCTTGCATGCACAGGATGAGTGTGTTTATGTTGTAGTTGGAAGGGGGGGGGGGGTTGAAGATGTCCTTCTTTTGTTGTTTCACGTGGCTGTGTTGAAATGGGAACCCAAAAGCATTTTCTCGGTCGTCTGTAGCCGGGCCAGCGACCAGGTGCTGGCACTAGTAATGAAATAACGAGCCGATTTAAAGAAAACAAAGAGCTCTTCAGTTTAAGGAAAAGGAAATGTGTAAAAGGTCACAGCGTGCACCGTGCTAGTCCTCTACCCAGTCCCTCCAGAATAATGCAGAGTTTTTTGGTGATTGTTGCGGGCAAAAATCCTTGATTATGCGGCACGACCTTGTCCCAGACAACCTGAGAGGTCTAGGTGGGTCATAGTTTACTAGCAGACCTTGTCCCAGACCACCTGAGAGGTCTGGGTTGTTCGTAGTTGACTAGCAGACCTTGTCCCAGACCACCTGAGAGGTCTGGGTGGGTCGTAGTTTACTAGCAGACCTGTCCCAGACCACCTGAGAGGTCTGGGGGGTTCATAGTTTACTAGCAGACCTGTCCCAGACCACCTGAGAGGTCTAGGTGGGTCGTAGTTTACTAGCAGACCTTGTCCCAGACCACCTGAGAGGTCTGGGTGGTTCGTAGTTTACTAGCAGACCTGTCCCAGACCACCTGAGAGGTCTAGGTGGGTCGTAGTTTACTAGCAGACCTGTCCCAGACCACCTGAGAGGTCTGGGTGGTTCGTAGTTTACTAGCAGACCTGTCCCAGACCACCTGAGAGGTCTGGGTGGTTCGTAGTTTACTAGCAGACCTGTCCCAGACCACCTGAGAGGTCTGGGGGGTTCATAGTTTACTAGCAGACCTGTCCCAGACCACCTGAGAGGTCTAGGTGGGTCGTAGTTTACTAGCAGACCTTGTCCCAGACCACCTGAGAGGTCTGGGTGGGTCGTAGTTTACTAGCAGACCTGTCCCAGACCACCTGAGAGGTCTGGGTGGTTCGTAGTTTACTAGCAGACCTGTCCCAGACCACCTGAGAGGTCTGGTGGGTCGTAGTTTACTAGCAGACCTGTCCCAGACCACCTGAGAGGTCTGGGTGGTTCGTAGTTTACTAGCAGACCTGTCCCAGACCACCTGAGAGGTCTGGGTGGTTCGTAGTTTACTAGCAGACCTGTCCCAGACCACCTGAGAGGTCTGGGGGGTTCGTAGTTTACTAGCAGGTCAGAAATGTATTTTGGACCTAAACCGTTTAATGATTTATAAACTAGCAGAAGTATTTTGAAATCAACTCTCTGAGGAACAGGAAGCCAGTGTAAAGACTTCAGACCTGGAGTGATGTGATCCACTTTCTTGGTCTTGTGCAAGTTGCACAGGAGTATATTTGTTGTCTGTTACTGTGTCCTGTACTGTACACTAAATGCTGCCGTGTTAGTGCCCTGTTTTCTCCATCGAACCGCACGTGACTGCTGTGTTTTACAGCACGTAGGCCGACCAGTAAGTGGAGCATGTTAACAATCCTGAAGAAAGAGCCAGGTCACGGCTATAAACACACACACACACACACACACACACACACACACACACACACACACACACACACACACACACACACACCTGTTTTCTCCATCTGCCTCTGCTCCCAAACAAACACAAATATTCAGATGGAGTCGTTACATTCCAGCGTTTCCATGTCTGACTTAAAGAAACATGAAGATTTTTTTATTTATTTTTTATTTTTTAGATTTCTTTATTTAATTTACCTGATGAAGGTCTAAGACCGAAACGTTGTATTTTCAAAATAAATAATTGCTTAGCGTAATGGTCAGTGTGCGGGATTTTTCTCTAAGCTCCAGATTTCTTTATTTAAGTCGGACAACGCACATTAATCAACATGAGTACAGAGTCCAGCATGTAAATGTGCCAGATTTATCCATGCAGGCTCATTTTCATCTGCAGGTTGATGGCTTAAAACAATAGATACGCTACAACAATACAGGAAATGCACATAAAACAAGAAAGACACACACATAGGCATAGACAAGTAAAATGACACAACCACTATTCCAGATCATGACCACTGGCAGGTTGATGCCATGAGAAAAACATAACATAACATTTGTTTTGTCTTCATGAAGTGATTCATTGCACATTGTTTGCGTATTTCCAGCCTGTAATTAATCACACAGGGTAGTTCAGTTTGACTGGTCTGCTCTGTGTTTCTATATTTACGCATCGATCAAAGCCTCCCATTGTAACTCAAGTCTTCTCCAGGGGAAAGTCAAAAATGTAACGTCTAAAGCTGCAAGGAACAAGTGATTTATTGATTATTTGTCAACTAATGAATGAATCACTCAGGAGTGGCAGCCGCTGCAGCAAATGTCGTCTGTCGTCAGGAAGTCATATCTCTGGTGGATGAGCATTCAAGGTTAGTTTGTGGAGGGGAAAGAATAAAGATAAAGGAGGCTGAATGTTTGCTCACCGGCCGTCGCGTCTACGTCGTTGATGACGGACGCATTCGTGGTTAATAATGATACGGAGTCTGATGTGTGTCAGTTTTTCATTACTTTGTTATTTTCATTGTAGTTTTATTCTTGACTAATTGGTGCTGTCTGGGTGAGACGCCACTGCTGTTATACGTACAGTATGTCTTTGAATCAAAGGCACTCCGTCCAGAAAAACGCAGAGTTTTTTTGTGATCGTTGAGGGCAAAAATCCTTGATTATGCGGCACGTTTTCTTAAAAAAATGCATGGAATATGCGGGATATTTATGCAAATTTATGCGATGAAATTGCGGGAACTTGCAAAAACTGCGGTTTGATGAAACCATTGTGTTCTCACTAGGCGACATGACGTCACTTCATAACGTTCCCATGGCAACAGGGGAAAATGGCTGCTCTCGTGTGAAGTAAATAACATTTTTCATCTTTCTGCTGAGATATATGTGACTTTTTTGCAATGAAAATGCGGGGATTATGAAATCATGCAAGCCCCGCATATTTTGCATGGAAATCGGCAATTTATGCGCCGAAAGTGCGGCGTATTTGAAAAAATGCGGCGTCCCCCCCCCCCCGCATAAATATGCAGACTTTGGCTGATTATGCGTTGAATTATGTGATTGCATAATCACGTTTTTCTGGAGGGACTGCAAAGGGATTTCAAGATGTAAAATTTTCAAGCAAGAGACAAATCAAATGTGAGATGGAATTTATCATCAATGTAGACGATTTCAGTCCATCCACGGTTTATGACGTGTGATGTGGTGAAGGTTAGGCTTCATAATGCAGACTAAAGGTCTCCCCAGGACCGCTGGGGTCCCAGTAACTGGCAGTAGTAGCTCAGTCTGTAGGGAGTCCCACCAGGACCTCTGGGGTCCCAGTAACTGGCAGCAGTAGCTCAGTCTGTAGGGAGTCCCACCAAGACCTCTGGGGTCCCAGTAACTGGCAGTAGTAGCTCAGTCTGTAGGGAGTCCCACCAGGACCTCTGGGGTCCCAGTAACTGGCAGCAGTAGCTCATTCTGTAGGGAGTCCCACCAAGACCTCTGGGGTCCCAGTAACTGGCAGTAGTAGCTCAGTCTGTAGGGAGTCCCACCAGGACCGCTGGGGTCCCAGTAACTGGCAGTAGTAGCTCAGTCTGTAGGGAGTCCCAGGACCTCTGGGGTCCCAGTAACTGGCAGTAGTAGCTCAGTCTGTAGGGAGTCCCACCAGGACCTCTGGGGTCCCAGTAACTGGCAGCAGTAGCTCAGTCTGTAGGGAGTCCCACCAAGACCTCTGGGGTCCCAGTAACTGGCAGCAGTAGCTCAGTCTTTAGGGAGTCCCAGGACCTCTGGGGTCCCAGTAACTGGCAGTAGTAGCTCAGTCTGTAGGGAGTCCCACCAGGACCTCTGGGGTCCCAGTAACTGGCAGCAGTAGCTCAGTCTGTAGGGAGTCCCACCAAGACCTCTGGGGTCCCAGTAACTGGCAGTAGTAGCTCAGTCTGTAGGGAGTCCCACCAGGACCTCTGGGGTCCCAGTAACTGGCAGCAGTAGCTCAGTCTGTAGGGAGTCCTAGTAACTAGTGGGGTCCCAGTAACTGGCAGTAGTAGCTCAGTCTGTAGGGAGTCCCACCAGGACCGCTGGGGTCCCAGTAACTGGCAGTAGTAGCTCAGTCTGTAGGGAGTCCCAGGACCTCTGGGGTCCCAGTAACTGGCAGTAGTAGCTCAGTCTGTAGGGAGTCCCAGGACTTCTGGGGTCCCAGTAACTGGCAGCAGTAGCTCAGTCTGTAGGGAGTCCCACCAAGACCTCTGGGGTCCCAGTAACTGGCAGCAGTAGCTCAGTCTGTAGGGAGTCCCAGGACCTCTGGGGTCCCAGTAACTGGCAGCAGTAGCTCAGTCTGTAGGGAGTCCCAGGACCTCTGGGGTCCCAGTAACTGGCAGTAGTAGCTCAGTCTGTAGGGAGTCCTAGTAACTAGTGGGGTCCCAGTAACTGGCAGCAGTAGCTCAGTCTGTAGGGAGTCCCAGGACCTCTGGGGTCCCAGTAACTGGCAGCAGTAGCTCAGTCTGTAGGGAGTCCCACCAGGACCTCTGGGGTCCCAGTAACTGGCAGCAGGAGCTCAGTCTGTAGGGAGTCCCAGTAACTAGTGGGGTCCCAGTTACTGGCAGCAGTAGCTCAGTCTGTAGGGAGTCCCAGTAACTAGTGGGGTCCCAGTTACTGGCTTAGGAGTGGCAGCAGTAGCTCAGTCTGTAGGGAGTTGGGTTGTGAACTGGAGGGTGGCTGGTTCAAGTCCCAGTACGGACCAAAAGTACAGAGTGTGGATCGGTAACTGGAGAGATCCCAGTTCACCTCCCGGGCACCGCCAGGTGCTCTTGAGCAAGGCACTGTACCCCCCCCCCTCCCAGCACCAACAGCCCACTCACTCTGACCTCTCTCCATTAGTGCATGAAGAGGTCCTGAGCATGTGTGTGTATTTCAATTCAATTTTATTTATAGCATCAAAGAAACCCAAATTTCTGATACAGAGATTTTGAAAACGGGTCAAATTTGACCCGAGGACAACAGGGGGGGGGGGGGGTTAAGACAGCGTCCAGCCCAACAACAAGCATATTGAACATGTAAACAAATTAGCATCTCTGCTCTGCAGCAGGGCTAATTTTCCAGTTGCTGGGCCCTTTTCTCGTTCTCGCTCTGCTTGTGTTTTTCCCCATGCCGGTTTGATTGCGGTCCAAATAAAAGAGGTTCCAAGTCTCTCCCGAGCAAAGTCACAAGGATCCACCCTACAGCTGCTCTCCAGATCCACAGCTAACATGCCTTTTAATTATCCACAAAGCAGCTGAGGAGGATTCTGAGAGCCTCATCTCCCTAAACTAGATGTCTCTGAAGTTTTGACAATGTAGCGTGGGAAAGTGCTTAAAGCCGCTGACGCACCGACCAGATGATCGGCCGTGGGACGGTCTGGCGAGGTTGGCGACTCGAGTCTGGTGAGGTCGGCGACTCGAGTCTGGCGAGGTCGGTGACTCGAGTCTGGCGAGGTCGGTGACTCGAGTCTGGCGAGGTCGGTGACTCGAGTCTGGTCGGCGTGTTCCGTGCCGTCGTCAGTCGGAGGAGCCGTCGGCCTTCATTTGGGACGATTTGACTCGTTGAATCGGAGGGCGGGCAGTCGGACTCAACGACCAATCTGATTGGTGGAGAGCTAACCAGGAAATGAGCGTGACGAACAGCCTCTCAAAATCTGATGAAGATTCTTTTAAACTGACCTTTGTTGATCTGAAATTAGTAGAATATGAGATCGTATTCTGAACGAGACGCCGTTATGGTCGGGGAGCAGCCAGACCCACGTGACGCGGTCGTCCAATCAGCTGCCGGTTTTCATTTTTTGGGGCGACAATCCAGATTAGCGCCGCCTGCTGTCATGGAGACGTATTACGTCTCTTCGGTGTGTTCTGAGGAACTTTTTGGACCGACTCGGGGCGCGAATTCAACGAGCAATTTGTTGTATTTAAGCCAAATCCTGAAAGCATCAGAAATGCAGAACTGAGTACGCTTTAATAACTGTTTATGCATCGCAAGTAACATCGTTATCGCGATATTCAACAACAACGTTATCGAAAGTTTGGAAGGTTTTAAACTAACAACGTATTTACTGACAATTGTGGGTCACTGACAGACAGGAATGATGCACAAAAGACGACAAATGTTCGGCCACTTCCTTCATTGTGGCGCTAAGTGAACATGTTAAGCTGCGTTCAGACATCCTGCGTCGGCCGTCCGACGGCGCGGCAAAAAAACGTCTTTTTCATTCATTTTTGAGATGTGGTTTGAGGCGGCGTGAGAGTCCCGTACAGGAAACAGGAAACATCACTGCCTCTATCTCTGCCACAAGAAAGAAAGTTTCAACCATATACACTGTATATAGAGACTGCTAATTTCCACCAGCTGCAGTACGTCTGCGGAACGGCTCCGCCCTCCGCCGTCCGTCAATAACCACCAGGACTGGATTTGTTGCGGCACGGCTGCGGCCGCGACTGACAGCTGTAGTCACGAGGACGCCACGAGATCTCGCGATTTCACGTAGAAAAGAACAAAAAATCCAACAACAGTTAGTTTCCACCCAGAGGAGTCGAGAGGAAACAACTCTGTTCTGTGTTTTCAAGGTGTAGTGAAGGAAAATATGATCCGCCGTGAGCACGGTGTATTTTATTTTGAAAATTAACCGAATGTTTTATTTTTGTTTCTGTGCTCCACTTCCTGTCCCGCGCTATCTGCCGCGTGCTGAAGTGCTGCGGAGCTCTCCGGCGTCCGGCAAAACTAGAAGACTTACCGTCAAATTACAGTAAAAAAACTTATTTTCCAGAAAAAAATCTTTTTTTTAAATACAGAGATTTCCTGTAAATATTTTCTGTATTTTTACAGTCTAAATATTGTAGAATTAAAAAAAAACAATCTTGTTATAAAACATTTCTAGAATGTTAATAAAAAAATATACAAATCTTTATCAAAACTAAGAAATATTGCAGAAATACCTTTTTAAAAGTACACAATTTAACTGAAAACTGCTGTTTTAAGACGGTTTTCTTTTGGTAAATTCACAAGATTATCAAATCCATCCACAAGGACTCCCTGTCAAAGTACAGATTTCCGAATGTAAAACACACAAAAATAGGATGCATTTTTGTAGAGCACTTAAGACAGACAAGGGACAGGCCAGACAGCAGACAACAACAGACACAAGTACACAGAGCACTGATTGTTGTGAGTTATGTTCACCGGGTAGAATATAGAGAATTTAGCAGCAGAAAACAAAAGTGCAGGAGTGCATTTCAGTTCAGTGTGAAACATTTGCATCATGTCTGACTGCTTGAGGGTAGAAAAGTCTACTTGTGCTTTGTTGCGGGGAGGTTTAAGAACACAACATGACGTCACACAAATGCTCCACGCTGCACCACCCTGAGGCAAATCACTGGATCCCATTTTCTTTTGGTGCGACAGCCCCGTTACTGTGTTTACATGACGTGGTGACAGACCTGGCCAGGGCTCGTATTTGTGCAGCCCTAGATACGATCATCAGGTGTCCTTTGTGCTGGATGCTTCCCGGTAACCCGACCGCTGACAACAGGAGGACGACGAGCCGCTGAGCAGCTGCTTCCCCTGGAAGCTCCCGCCCACTTTCTGTCGCCAGAGCGCGGCGAGTGACGGGACATCTGATCCCCTCCTGACGAGCGCTTTGTTAATAATTCAAAACTGACCAGGTGTTACGTGTTGTTGTGGGTTGTTGAGCTGGTGTATGAAGGGAGGTGCGTTCAGGTGCATTCTGGGCGTGCTGGTCTTGCAGGGAGGTGTGTTCAGGTGCATTCTGGGCGTGCTGGTCTTGCAGGGAGGTGTGTTCAGGTGCATTCTGGGCGTGCTGGGCTTACAGGGAGGTGTGTTCAGGTGCATTCTGGGCGTGCTGGTCTTACAGGGAGGTGCGTTCAGGTGCATTCTGGGCGTGCTGGGCTTACAGGGAGGTGTGTTCAGGTGCATTCTGGGCGTGCTGGTCTTACAGGGAGGTGCGTTCAGGTGCATTCTGGGCGTGCTGGTCTTACAGAGAGGTGCGTTCAGGTGCATTCTGGGCGTGCTGGTCTTACAGGGAGGTGTGTTCAGGTGCATTCTGGGCGTGCCGGTCTTACAGGGAGGTGTGTTCAGGTGCATTCTGGGCGTGCCGGTCTTACAGAGAGGTGCGTTCAGGTGCATTCTGGGCGTGCTGGTCTTACAGGGAGGTGCGTTCAGGTGCATTCTGGGCGTGCTGGTCTTACAGGGAGGTGCGTTCAGGTGTATTCTGGGCGTGCTGGTCTTACAGGGAGGTGCGTTCAGGTGCATTCTGGGCGTGCTGGTCTTACAGAGAGTTGCGTTCAGGTGCATTCTGGGCGTGCTGGTCTTACAGGGAGGTGTGTTCAGGTGCATTCTGGGCGTGCCGGTCTTGCAGGGAGGTGTGTTCAGGTGCATTCTGGGCGTGCCGGTCTTGCAGGGAGGTGTGTTCAGGTGCATTCTGGGCATGCTGGTCTTACAGGGGGGTGCGTTCAGGTGCATTCTGGGCGTGCTGGTCTTACAGGGAGGTGCGTTCAGGTGCATTCTGGGCGTGCTGGTCTTACAGGGAGGTGCGTTCAGGTGCATTCTGGGCGTGCTGGTCTTACAGGGAGGTGTGTTCAGGTGCATTCTGGGCATGCTGGTCTTACAGGGGGGTGTGTTCAGGTGCATTCTGGGCGTGCTGGTCTTACAGGGAGATGCGTTCAGGTGCATTCTGGGCGTGCTGGTCTTACAGGGAGGTGTGTTCAGGTGCATTCTGGGCGTGCTGGTGTTACAGGGAGGTGCGTTCAGGTGCATTCTGGGCGTGCTGGTCTTACAGGGAGGTGTGTTCAGGTGCATTCTGGGCGTATTGCTATCTTGAGGCAGCGGGAAGTGATGGCACCATTGACCAACAAAAACCTGGTCTAAAGTCAATAACGCAGCATTTCATTGTTATTTTAACAGCACATTAGTAAAATGCTCCGAGGCTCGTGCACAGCACGTGCACACTATGCTTGTTACACACACAGGGACGCACAGCAGCACACACACATGCAGAAGATTACTAATAAAAATACTACGGTGCAAATAGGACACGCCCTAAACGCACCTGCGCCATGCGCTTCACGCCATGCGCTTATATCATTAAAATAGGGCCCAACAAATGATATATTCAGCTACTAAAATGCCTCACTACAGCCTCACAGAGCCGCTATACCGTTAGCATGGCTGCAGATACTTCTTGTTTATAAGTTGACGTAAATCCTCAAACAGCTAAACACTCAAATGCACCAAAGGGTAATTTGGTAAGACAAGAGAAACGTCCCGAGATCATCCTGGTTTTAACCTCCAGTGACACACATTTCTGTAAATATAGAGTCATCTCTAGCAACCAGGTGAATCCGTATAAGCAATTAGTTCCTGGCTCAGAGGACGGCGACCCTGCCTGAACTCCCACTCGCACGCCACACACACACACTCAGCTTTCTAAAACGTTGACCATCTCTCTAAATATACTCCGACCACAGACAGCCTGCGAGCCGATGCTGAAGTCGTCACGGGTAAAGCTTGTTAAAAGTTGATCCTGTGGTCTGTGGGGAAGGCCGAAAGTTCTGGATTGACTTTTTACAAAAACACATTTCCTTTTTGTTCGCTTCCCATTTTGTTTTGTGTGTTTCCGACATTCCAGGGAAAACATTGCAGGCATGTGACCGATGCTCGTGATCGATACCGCGGTTACGATTCGATTCCCGCTGTGATGCATCAACCAATGTGTCCCTGAGCAAGACACTTAACCACTAGTTGCTCCAGAGGCGTGCAACCTCTGATATATGTAGAAATTGTAAGTCGCTTTGGATAAAAGCGTCAGCTAAATGACATGTAATGTAATGTAATGTAATGTAAACTATACCTCAACTCACGGTAGGTTTAGGTAGGGTGACCAAACGTCCTCTTTTGCCCGGACATGTCCACTTTTTACGTCCTGTCCGGGGCGTCCAGGGGGAGGGGGGGGGGTTTATAAATTCATGAAAATGTCCGTTTTTCACTGTTTTTCATAGGACCAAAAGCGTGTACTTAAATTGACTGGCGCGTTGCACACAATACTACGCAGTACACAGTACCTTGTTGCGTGGTGTAATAATTGTGGGTGGTGATGGCGCAGTGCCTTTGGTGTGGGAGATCAGGGTTTGATTCCCACCATGATCCATCAACCAATGTGTCCCTGAGCAAGACACTTAACTCCTAGTTGCTCCAGAGGCGTGCGACCTCTGATATATATAGCAATTGTAAGTCGCTTTGGATAAAAGCTAAATGTCAGCTAAAGGACATGTAATGACATGTAATGTAATTCCCGAGAGGCTGCCTTGTGGGCGGCTCTGCGACGCGGCGCATCCACCGGGAGCAGAGCAGACGGCGAGCAGCGTGGACACAAAATGGCGAAGCGTAAGTGCAGCTTCACAGTCGAACTGCAAAAAAAGTTTCCCACGTACCGTCCCGGTCGGGACAACTGGGAGGAGGAGTGCACCGTGTGCAAAGCTGGCACATACAGCAACATATGGAGTATTACAGAGTATTATAGTACTATATATTAGGGCTGTCAAATGATTAAAATTTTTAATCAAATTAATCAGAATTTTCAGTGGATTAATCATGATTAATCACTATTTGCAATTACACCTGAATCCTAACCATTTTTTTTCTGAAATGCATACCAAAAGATACTAGTGCTGTCAAGCAATTACAATATTTAATCGCATTAATGTCATAGTTAACTCACTATTAATCGCACATTTTTATCTATTCTAAATGTTCCTTGATTTCTTTTTGTCCCATTATATTTTCTCATTTTAATTCTCTTATCAGCATGGAAAAGTAGATTGGCTTGCTTTGTGACTTCTTTTTAATTGAAAACAACATTGTCATATACGTTATGTTCAATTTCACACTAACATTCACACTTGGATCTAATAATCTGTCACATAATGTAACGCTGTTACCTCGATTTTCCATTGCAGGTAGTACTGCAGATAGTACTGCAGGTAGTACTGCCTCATGCCTGAGGCGAGCGTGGCTCGTCCTACTGTCTATGGGCTCATAGCGTCGTCAGCGGCATAGCCGTCGTCATAGCAACTGGTTTCCCGTGACTCATTTCCTGGTTCTCGTTCTCTTTCATAACCAACGTAAAATCAAGGAGAGGGTTTTCCTGCTCCAGGTTTCCCACCGTGGTCAGAA
>CM042436.1:36502885-36527569 GCA_023631565.1 Gymnocephalus cernua | reverse complement strand
GGGGACCACTAAGCGTCTATATAAAAGAGCCTTCAGATACAGTATTAGGGGACCACTAAGGTCTATATAAAAGAGACTTCAGATACAGTATTAGGGGACCACTGAGGTCTATATAAAAGAGCCTTCAGATACAGTATTAGGGGACCACTGAGGTCTATATAAAAGAGACTTCAGATATAGTATTAGGGGATCACTAAGGTCTATATAAAAGATACTTCAGATACAGTATTAGGGGACCACTGAGGTCTATATAAAAGAGACTTCAGATACAGTATTAGGGATCACTAAGGTCTATATAAAAGAGACTTCAGATACAGTAGTAGGGACCACTAAGGTCTATATAAAAGAGACTTCAGATACAGTATTAGGGGACCACTAAGGTCTATATAAAAGAGACTTCAGATACAGTATTAGGGGACCACTAAGGTCTATATAAAAGAGACTTCAGATACAGTATAGGGGACCACTAAGGTCTATATAAAAGAGACTTCAGATATAGTATTAGGGGACCACTGAGGTCTATATAAAAGAGACTTCAGATACAGTATTAGGGGACCACTAAGGTCTATATAAAAGAGACTTCAGATACAGTATTAGGGGACCACTGAGGTCTATATAAAAGAGACTTCAGATACAGTATTAGGGGACCACTAAGGTCTATATAAAAGAGACTTCAGATACAGTATTAGGGGACCACTGAGGTCTATATAAAAGAGACTTCAGATACAGTATTAGGGGACCACTAAGGTCTATATAAAAGAGACTTCAGATACAGTATTAGGGGACCACTGAGGTCTATATAAAAGAGACTTCAGATACAGTATTAGGGGACCACTGAGGTCTATATAAAAGAGACTTCAGATACAGTATTAGGGGACCACTAAGGTCTATATAAAAGAGACTTCAGGTACAGTATTAGGGGACCACTAAGGTCTATATAAAAGAGACTTCAGATACAGTATTAGGGGACCACTAAGGCCTATATAAGAGACTTCAGATACAGTATTAGAGGACCACTGAGGTCTATATAAAAGAGACTTCAGATACAGTATTAGGGGACCACTGAGGTCTATATAAAGAGACTTCAGATACAGTATTAGGGGACCACTAAGGTCTATATAAAAGAGACTTCAGATACAGTATTAGGGGACCACTGAGGTCTATATAAAAGAGACTTCAGATACAGTATTAGGGGACCACTAAGGTCTATATAAAAGAGACTTCAGATACAGTATTAGGGGACCACTAAGGCCTATATAAAAGAGACTTCAGATACAGTATTAGGGACCACTAAGGTCTATATAAAAGAGACTTCAGATACAGTATTAGGGGACCACTGAGGTCTATATAAAGAGACTTCAGATACAGTATTATTACCTATAATAGAACAGCAGCAACAAGGATTCTGCTGAGAGAACTAATCCCACATACGAGGCTGCGTTCACACTGCCTAGTGGTAGCAATATACGTGCAATAATTCTTCATGTGATCCGCTTCATCCAGAGACTGTCAGACTTGGCATGAAGCCAGTAGGCGGATTATTGCAGCCCTATGAAAATCTAATCAACGACATTATTTAATACTCCAGTCAGCAACTCCTCAAAGCGTCTGATTGGCTGTTGTGAGCCAGTCCATGTGTGTTTTATGGCCGCCGCTCTGCATGTTCATGTGATAGTAATCAGTCACAGATCATCCACAATAGAGAGAGTGTGTGTGTGTGTGCAGACTAACTGTATTTATTGTCTGTTCCTAAACCGCTTAATGAGCAGAAATAATCCAAAATAGACCTACAGCATGTTTTTAATAAATCCTAAAAAGTGAATATTCAGCGGGAGCCTTCTGTGGGCCGGATGCAGCTGCAGTTCTCCTGCTTCACACATGGTTTTATTTAACCCCCATACGAGCTAGCGGGCGTGTTATGCATTTCATTTCTCCGTCAGAAAAGTAACAATCTGTCCTCGCTTACCCGCCGAGTAAACGCCACTAACTGTGTTTTACTATGCAAATATTTAGTACTATGTATGCATTTACAAGTGCAATACATCACAGTCGCACAGAGAAATATTTTGCTGGAAATATATTCAGTTTTTTATATTTATTTATTCATCGAGCTCTATTTTATTACCCTGTTTTTTTTTTTGTATCTGTGTTTTTTAAGGAGCCATGCTCGTAGTTTAGTATACCAGTCCCTCCAGAAAATTATGCGATCGCATAATTCAATGCATAATCAGCCAAAGTCTGCATATTTATGCGGGGGGGGGCCGCATTTTTTTCAAATACGCCGCACTTTCGGCGCATAAATTGCCGATTTCCGCGCATAATATGCGGAGCTTGCATGATTTCATAATCCCCGCATTTTCGTTGCAAAAAAAGTCACAAATATCTCAGCAGAAAGATGAAAAATGTTGTTTACTTCACACAAGAGCAGCCATTTTCCCCTTTTGCCATGGGAACGTTATGAAGTGATGTAATTTCTCCTAGTGAGAACACGGTGTTGGGGGGGAATCACTTTGTTTTCTCTTTTCATCAAACCGCAGTTTTTGCAAGTTCCTGCAATTTCATCGCATAAAATTGCATAAATATCCCAAATATTCCATCGCATTTCTTTAAGAAAACGTGCCGCATAATCAAGGATTTTTGCCCACAACGATCACAAAAATACTCTGTGTTTCTCTTGAGGGACTGGTATATGCTATACATTTCTATGTTACGCTGAATGACAATAAAAGGAATCTTGAGTGAGTGTGAGGTTCTGACCACCAACTGTTCAAGGATGCTCAGCCTTGTTTTAACCATTTATACATTTTTTTAAAGTTTGGAAAAACCTTCTCGGCCCTCTGATGAAATTACACATCCTGCATCATGACTTCCAGCCTCTCGCAGACGCGTAGGGAAGAATAATATGCAGCACTGCTCACTGAGCTGGGTGGCTAAGTGGTATGTAACATCTAATTATGGGGTATTAAAGGTATAGTGGAGGATTTTCCTAGTTGTCAATCACTCACCGCTGCCTCCCCCTCTCTCACGGCCGCCGCCTTCTCCCCGCTCTCGGCTGGTGCTGGCTCTTGCGCCCCCGCCCCGACCTCGTCTCCCTTGGCCTCTAGCCGCCCCCCCCCCCCCCCCCCCTCCTGGATCTTGGTCGGGATGAACAGGGCACGGGCTCGTAGTCAATATCAGATCCCACAAGACTCTCTTCTTGAAAGCTGTAAACAACAACTTAGATGCTAGACGATAGCTTGTTTATTGGCCTGTAGCATGCTAACGTTAGCTATAGAGAATCTTCTTTGGAAAGTCGGCTTGTAGAGCCATGCCGACAGCAACTTGTAAACAGAGCATGCACGAAGGAGAACTAGGCTCGTGCACGCTCTCTCGTGCACACGTTTAATAGGCGTTCCCTCTCGGAGCAGGTAGTGTGTTGCGCATGTGCATTTTTTTCAAAAAGTGGAGAGGGCGGTTCTTTTCTAAAATTCAGGATAATCCTCCATTATACCTTTTAAGGTCTGGACATTCAATAAGGGAGCTGGGCTGAAGGCAGCAGTTATGACAGATGATGTGTGTGTGTGTATATATATATATATATATATATATATATATATATATATATATATATATATATATATTCTATGGATCCAGATGCCCTCTGGGATGTCTGATGTACTGAAGGCCTTCCGAGGTTTTTTATTATCATTTCACTCCGGGTATCTGACACAGTTGTGCTCCTCCTGCAACTGGAGCAATCGTCGTCCATAAAAATCAAAAACAAATGTACGTCGGGCTCCGAAATAGCTCCTTAACTCGGTTGGAGAATGTGAACTTAACGGTCTTTAAGTGGATCAAAGAAGAATTTGATTCTGAATGATGACTCGAGATAAGAGCTGCTTTTACTGACGCAAGAACATTAAAGCGAGTTACACTTCAAAGGAGATTTTGCTACACGTGTCCACGATCAGTTTAATGAGAACAGACCAAACTATCTAAATACTGAATGATGATGGAATCTGACGTGATATTTGTAGCTATACGTTACAGTTACAGGCCTCGTAGTTGGTTTGAAATATCTCGACAGCCAGGCAGGTTTGTACAGACATCCAGAGGAGGAATCTTAAAGTGCCCATATTATGAAAGAAATCTCTTTTCCTGGGATTTGGGGTGTTATTTTGTGTCTCTGGTGCTTCCACACACATACAAAACTTAGAAAAAAATCCATCCATGTTGTTCTGAGTGAGATACGGTTTCTGAATGATTCCTGCCTTCAGTCTCTGGGTGAGCTGGTCAACATCTGCAGGACTTGTTACGTCTCCTCTGCACGAGAGGCGGGACCAACGGGTGTAGGTCACATGACTCTGCACGCCATTGGATAGTCCTTCAACCAATCAGAGCAACGATCCGGGTGACGTAGCAGCAACAGCGGCATCAACGGGTCGCTGCGCTTCGGTGGCCGCCATGTTGAATGTAAACAAGAAGCTGCTTGGTCGCTTCTCTATCGTCATCGTGTTAAACCGGCCAATAGCGTGGCAGGTGGATGAGCCAGTCTGTGATTGGTTCCTGCAAGATTAGTAACAGAAGCAGGAGAGATAAACGTACAGGTTTCCAGTCTGAGCTGCTGGGAGACATCACATCACCAGCAGATCATACTGGTTTACCCAGACTAGATCAGACTGGTTTACCCAGACTAGATCAAACTGGTTTACCCAGACTAGATCAGACTGGTTTACCCAGACTAGATCAGACTGGTTTACCCAGACTAGATCAGACTGGTTTACCCAGACTAGATCAAACTGGTTTACCCAGACTAGATCAGACTGGTTTACCCAGACTAGATCAGACTGGTTTACCCAGACTAGATCAGACTGGTTTACCCAGACTAGACATTTTATAGATCCAAACAACTAATCCATTAATCCAGGAAATAATCAGCACATTAATCGACAGTGAAGACGATCTTTAGCTGCGGCCGTAATGTGAGCGCTGTGGCTGTGTATGAATACATCGTGAGTAAGACGTGTCTGCATCATTGTGTGATCATGTCTGATTGTGTGTTTATTCTGGTGTGCGAGAGTCACTGCGAGGCTTTCCCCAGACCTTTCCAAAAAGTCAATACTGCAACCTAAACGGTTCCCACAATCCCGTGCTGTCAATCTGTGTGTCCAGTCATTCAAATCTAAATAACCTCCGGCGCTGCGAGTTGATTGGTCCGTGCCGCCCGCTGGCAAAAGTTCAAGGCCCGTTTTTGCAGCTGTACGCTTCCTCTTGGCTGCGTTTCCCAGACTTCCCACTAAACACTGGTGTGTGCATTGTTTCTGTTGTGTTGTCATCACAGGGGAGCACGCTGAATACTTTCACTTTGTTCTCTTTCTTTACCTTCAGGATCCCAAATTCTTCCGCTGGTTTTTGCAAGAAGTCTTTTAAAGCGCCCATATTATGCGGCATATATTATTATTACATGGTTCAATATATTGAATATATGTTGTTGTACTGCACATCTCTCTGTCTCTCTCTCTGCTCTCAATGCAAATCTCAAATTTGCTGGAAGTTCGTCAGGGTTTGTGGTATGGAAATCTCATCTTTCCAAGTCTTTTTTACAATATGGGACTTTTTAAATTGAAGGAATGAGCACTGTCGGGTTTCTTGCTCTGCAGCGCTTTCATTCTTGCTCTCTGTTGGCGGGATGACAGCCGGACAAATTCAAAAACACACAAGTAGGAAACCGTGGGAAGAGAGACGGTTACTCACTTTGACCTCGGTCGTAAAGAGCAGTTCCCTCTAGAAGTTAATCATTGATCTGTGTAATCCGCCGTGCAGTGCTTATCTCCCAAAGGCAAAGACAAACACAGGGCCTGATACGTCTGCGACACACTATTACACCCTTACTGTTAGTGTGCCTGCAACAATGGAAATGCATCAGCACCTGCAGGGCTGAGAACATGATGAAGGTGTCTGTGTTTGCTCTCCATCTGTTGGCAAAAGCCAGCCAGTCTCGTGAAAGCAAAGGCTTAAAAGCTCCATTGTGTGAGAATTTCTTCCATCTAGCGGTGAAATTGTATATATGACGACCGACTGAATATGACTTTCTAGCCCCTCCCATTCCGAGCACATTTTAAAGTGCCCATATTATGAAAAAGAAAATCTCTTTTTCGGGGATTTGGGGTGTTATTTTGTGTCTCTGGTGCTTCCACACACATACAAACTTGGAGAAAAATCCATCCATGTTGTTCTGAGTGAGATACGGTTTCTGAATGATTCCTGCCTTCAGTCTCTGGTTGAGCTGGTCAACATCTGCACGGCTTTCTACGTCGGTAGCAGAGACCAGGTGGCTAACCGTAGCATGCTAGCGCTAGCATGCTAGCTCGTTCTCAATGGTAAAACACTGCTACAACACACACTAGTTCACCATAATCTCCAAAAGAACTACTTCCTGTCCCTGTTCTGCAGGTATTCCACGCTAAGGTGGAAGTGCGCCCTCGTTTAGAAGAATTTAAAGGCACTTTAACTCCTACGGTGGCTGTATTATTTCAAGAAGTACGACTTCGTCCATGAGTGTAATAATAGTTTTATGTTTTCGTTATTTTGGAGCCGTTTCATTGCTAACATCAGCTGTCAGGTTCCCAAACGAATGCAAGTTAATGTTAGTGAAGTATCGGCATGATCCTCCATCTTCACCAGGCTTTAAATCTGCCGCCAGATCGAATTAATCTCCCGCTGGCGTTCGTCACGCTGCCAGCGTGAAAGGCGGAGGTATGTCCCTCTGTGACTAATGTAGTTTAAAGATGGAGGTGCTACATGGCGGCCGTCATTCGAGCGACTCGCTCGTATGTATTCTGAGTGATTCTGAATGTCAGATTCTACGCTTACCAGAATACTTTGATTAGTTGATGGAAGTAATTACACATATTGGTGAAAGAACAAAGAGTTTTTTTCTAATAATCAACTCAAAATATTACACAATGGAGCTTAATGAGCAGCCGTATTGTTGGCGTTTAGTTAACCATCGCACAAGTAATATATATATATATTTTTATTTTTTGGGCATTATAGGCCTTTACTATATAGGACATAGCTGAAGATGTGAAAGGGGAGAGAAAGGGGGAGTGACATGCAGCAAAGGGCCGCAGGTCGGAGTTGAACCTGCAGCCGCTGCGACAAGGACTGAGCCTTTGTACACGGGGCGCACGCTGTACCAGGTGAGCTATCCAGGCGGCCCCAAGCACAAGGGATATTCATAAGTGTGAGTGTCTGTAGATGGACAGTAAATGTGATTTCTCTCTGATCGCTGAATGTTTACGAGGAGGTCTCGAAGACTCGCGGGTCATGAAACGACAAGAAACCGCGAGCACACCTGCAGTCACACAGACGAGATCCCCCCCCCCCCCCCACACACACACACACACACACCCACCCTCTTAAAAACATGAGATAAACGGTGCGTGAAGCGCCGCTTCTGATCTGTTTTTCACCTTTTGAAAGAAGGGGATTTTGAAAGCGCCTCATGATGCTTTCAGAAGCAGCGTTTTTTTTTTACTGCCGTTAAGACAACTATCTTTTCTTCTCCGCCTGACGTGCGAGGGGGGGCGGCGGCGTGATGAGCATGTGGGGCTTGTACAAACAAGAACAGGATCATCTGTTCCACTCGGTCGCTGCTGTGCAGGGTGGGTGGGGGGTGGGGGGGGGGGGACTTTCACCCACAAGGACCTGATTGGTGGAGACTTGGTGGATGACTGTATAGTAACTATTCTGTATTCTGTTGCAAGGTTGAAGTCACTAAATGCTCCGGGTCTAATTGGACCTAATTGGCAGAGTTCGGTTGTTTTGGTCAGCACCAGAGTTCGAATGAGTTTTCACACCAGCCCAAACCAACCGGACTATCCGGCCAAAACGCTCCAGGGTTGGTTTTAAACGGACCGAACAAGGCCGGTGTTAGAGCCTCATCAGAGACCCTAAAGGCGTCTACGCACAGACCAGACGGGGCGGCCGTCGGCAGAAAAGACATTCGGACCGATCGGTCTCCCCGAGTTGGTCAAAACACGCCAGAGAACTCGCCGAGGAGACGAGACGCAATACGTCTCCACGACAGCAGGCGGCGCTGATCTGGATTGTCGCCCAAAAATTAAAACCGGCAGCTGATTGGACGAAATTCAGAACACAATCTCATATTCTACTAAAATATGTCACCGAGACGTGTTTCTGAAAACATGTTAAGGAGAAATCGGCCGTGCAGTTGCTGAATCTGTCTTCATCTCAGATCAACAAAGGTCAGTTTACAAGATCTTCATCAGATCTGTTTCCTGGTTAGCTCTCCACCAATCAGATTGGTCATTTGAGCCCGGTTGCCGGCAGTGCCCGCCCTCCCGACTATGCCCTACAAATCGTCCCAAATGAAGGCCGACGGCTCCTCCGACTGACGACGGCACGGAGCACGCCGACCAGACTCGAGTCACCGACCTCGCCAGACCGTCAGACGGACGGTTATCGGCGTGGTCTGTAGTGGGCTTAAAATTCCAAACTTTCGCCGCATAAATTGCGGATTTCCGCGCAAAATATGCGGGGCTTGCATGATGTCATAATCCCCCCATTTTCGTTGCAATAAAGTCACAAATATCTCAGCAGGAAGTTGAAAAATGTTGTTTACCTCACACGAGAGCAGCCATTTTCCCCTGTTGCCATGGGAACGTTATGAAGTGATGTCATTTCTCCTAGTGAGAACACGGTGTTGGGGGGGAATCACTTTGTTTTCTCTTTTTCATCAAACCGCAGTTTTTGCAAGTTCCCACAATTTCATCACATAAAACTGCATAAATATCTCTCATATTCCATCGTGTTTTTTAAGAAAACGTGCCACATAATCAAGGATTTTTGCCCGCAACAATCACAAAAACTCTTTCTGGAGGGACTGGTGATTAGAACGCATATTCCGGTTCCTCATTTCGGTTCCACTTAATGTGTCGACTGACCTGCGGCCCTTTGCTGCAGGTCATCCCCCCCCCCCCCCCCCCCCCTCTCTCTCTCTCCTTGTACGTCTTCAGCTGTCCTGTCAAAAATAAAGGCCGAAAATGCCCCAAAAAATAATAATAATAATAATAAAAAAACCTAGTCATTGCGCCTCGCTAAAACGACAGCGTACATCTTCTTCTTCTTCCCACAGTAGCAGCGTTGTTGGTGTGGAAAACAACTGGACTTCTGCTGCCGCTGCCGCGTCTCTCGCTCCACATATTCTGCATGGTTTCTCACCGGAGGAATAAATACACACTGCAGCTAATACTGCCAGTTGTTGCAGCAATAATAATCTCTCAGAGAACATACCAGCAGTTGGGAGAGAGGGGGAGAGAGAGAGAGGGGGGAGAGAGAGAGGGAGAGAGAGAGAGGGAGAGAGAGAGGGCGGGGGAGAGTGCGAGAGCTACAGACTCCCCCATTGAAGGCTCTAGAGAGGATGTCTGAACACAGGACCGTGTTTGTTGTGGGAGAAGAAGAGGAATCTCTCAAACAAGACAGCTGCTCTTTTGCAACCCCAGCGGTTGTGTTGGTGTTTGGGTTTCTGGCCGAGAGGAGGTGTCAGGAAGAGACGTCGTGTACTACACACTGTACACACTGTATACTACACACTCTCTACACACTGTATACTACACACTCTCTACACACTCTCTACACACTGTACACACTGTATACTACACACTGTACACACTGTATACTACACACTGTACACACTGTATGATACACTCTCTACACACTGTACACGCTGTATACTACACACTCTACACACTGTACACACTGTATACTACACACTGTACACACTGTATACTACACACTGTACACACTGTATGATACACTCTCTACACACTGTACACGCTGTATACTACACACTCTACACACTGTACACACTGTATACTACACACTGTACACACTGTATACTACACACTCTCTACACACTCTCTACACACTGTACACACTGTATACTACACACTCTCTACACACTCTCTACACACTGTATACTACACACTCTCTACACACTCTCTACACACTGTACACACTGTATACTACACACTCTCTACACACTGTACACACTGTATACTACACACTCTCTACACACTCTACACACTGTATACTACACACTGTCTACACACTGTACACACTGTATACTACACACTCTCTACACACTCTCTACACACTGTATACTATACACTGTACACACTGTACACACTGTATACTACACACTGTACACACTGTATACTACACACTCTCTACACTCTCTACACACTGTACACACTGTATACTACACACTGTACACACTGTATACTACACACTGTACACACTGTATACTGTAGGTACACCATTAAATAACAGAAAATGCTCAGTGTTTTTAACCATTGACGCGGTTATTTAACTGGAAAAATTCTGTTTTTTAACGTCCGGGTGATGAGCTGCCAGTACTTTTTCTGTTATTTTACGTCTGGGAGGGTTTTTCGAGGGGGGGGGGGGCGGTGTGTGGACTCCTTCTTTCCCACTTTAATAATCCGACATGTTGCTGTAAGTCACACTCTGCTGCCTCTGCTCTGTGAGATAGTTTACTCAGGTTGAACTCGAGCGAGAGGCACAGAGGTCTTAATGGTGCAACAGCTGGCCCCCCCCCCCCCCCCCCCCCAGCTTCCTTTCATGTCTCTGCTTTGGGTAGAAAATCCTCATAACAACAGTTGTGGATTATTTTTCCTACTTTGTTTAGAAGTTGTTGGTTTAGAGTCGAGGCGGCGGCTGCGTGACGTCTTGAGTCTGTGAAAGCAGATCTGTGTGATTCATGGCGGTTGATGAGATTTCTAAAATATCACGGTATTTGTTTGCCGAGCCTGTTTCGGCACAGCGAAAGACAAAGTCGGGGGAATCTCAAACATTCCTGACATTAACTGGAATTAGACTGAATAACATTAAAGATCCCATCTGCTCATCTTCAGGTCCATAATTGTATTTTAAGGTTGTACCAGAATATGTTTACATGGTATTTAATATATTGTTGTTGTACAGCACATCTCTCTCTCACTGCTGCAGCTCCTCTTTTCACCTTGTGTTCAGGTCTCTGTTTTAGCTACAGAGTGAATCATCTTTCCTTCTGTACTATCTTTGATTCCACTCATGCTCAGTAGCTCAGATGGTAGATCGTGTCAGTTACCTTTTTGCACACAAAAAAAGACTTTGAATCGAATCGTGGGTTATCAAAATAGTTGACGATCGCTCGATAACTCGGCCGGTCGTTGCAGCTCTGCAGGATTAAGGTTTGTCTCCAAAAATCATGGCCTCCATTAGCTTTCCTGCGTTATGCGTGTGTAAAAGCATTGTGCAGCCTTGGTGGAGGTATATGGGCTCACTGAGCGTGTTTTATATGCATCATATACACAGAGTTATGCACCTTGGGATCTCATTTTCGTGGTCTATATATGAAAGTACAAATAAGATCTTTGATGTTCAGAGTTGAGGCAATCAGCGGTGATGAATGAGGCAGACGAGGTCAGGCAAAGAGCCCGAGTTTAGAAATGGGCCGGGAGCTGTGTGGGTCAAAGTGTGTGAACGTGAGGGAGGGAGGGGAGAGAGGTAGGGAGGTAGGGAGGGAGGTAGGGAAGGAGGTGGGGAGGTAGGGACGGAGGTAGGGAGGGAGGTGGGAGGGAGGTAGGGACGTAGGGAGGTAAGGAGGGAGGTAGGTAGGTAGGGAGGGAGGTGGGGAGGGAGGTAGGGACGTAGGGAGGTAAGGAGGGAGGTAGGTAGGTAGGGAGGTAGGGAGGGAGGTTGGGAGGTAGGGAGGGAGGTAGGGAGGGAGGCACTAGCGGCGCCAGGATTTTGATTGTAGGTGGGCCTCCAGAAAACTGGATGGGCCAGTTAAAATAAGCCAAAACTGCATTTGTGCTAGGCTGCTGAACACTGTCTCCTCCTATAACACATGCGCTATCATAAGTTACCTCTGCCTACAGCTGCTAATGTTATTTTTCCCTCCAGAAAATGTGCAGACAGACAGCCAGACATAGGCGCCGATACCGTGGGCGCTCCGGAGCTCGAGCACCTACGGAAAATACTGAGCATCCCCGTGTGCCAGACTGCCAGCAGGCCACATTCATTTAAAAGTAAACATTGCAGTTGGTGCTGAGTCATAGTGTGACCGGTTGTCGCTGTCAGTCCCCTGCTGATCGCAGTTACGTGTCAGTTAACTTATCATCTCCAGTCCTGTCTGTATCTGTGAGTGGCGCTGTCCTGAGTTGAAAGATGGCTACGGTGACGATGCAGCATGTGGGCGGGGCTTAAGAGACCACACGTGGGGTAGAAGCCGCTGATTGGCTGAGAAGCTTTCACTCAAAGCTTTCCTCGAACTGCTAGAATGAAAATCACTCACTATAGGCCTGGGTCAAAATGGGCGGGCCCAGGCCCACCGGTAGCGCCGCGGGTGGAGGGAGGGAGGTTGGGAGGTAAGGAGGGAGGTTGGGAGGTAGGTAGGGAGGGAGGGAGGGGAGGGGGGAGGGACGTAGGGAGGGAGGGAGGGGAGAAGTAGTGGATTAAGGGAGGATGGAGGGAAAGCACAATAAGAAAGAGGGCGGACGGCACACGCTGCCCACAAAGAACATGGAAGTGTGTGTGTGTGTGTGTGTGTGTGTGTGTGTGTGTGTGTGTGTGTGTGTGTTGGGGGTCTTTGGTGGCTAAAGAGCCTGAAAGTGTGCTGGTGGGAGGAGGGAGGAGGGAGGAGGGAGACCCCTCTCTCACCCAGACTTGATCCTCCGGCGGTGCACATCAGGAATGTGCGTGCGCTCCGGGCCGGTGATCAGCACACGCCTCCTCTTTGTTAGCGCGTCACAATGGAACGGCGTCCTTGGTCGGCTTCCCCGTCGTAGCATCAAAGAGCCGGACGTCAACCTCGCAGTGACGTTTTCTGTGTGTGTTTTACTTAAAATGATCTATATGAATAATTATATAATATATTATATATAAAGTCAAGTCAACAAATCCCATAGAAAGGCGCAAACCAACCTGTGCGGTCTGTCTCTTAATACGTTCTGACTTCCTGTCTGCGGCTCTCACCTCCAAGCCTATGGTTCCCAAAGACATGCAGTACATCTTTAGAAAGGCTGAAATATATTACATGTACTTTTACTACTAAGAAACAGCTCAGTGCTTTTATTAAAGGTCCCAGTGTGTGACGTGTGTAGTCGTTTATTATCTAAATCTGTGTTGCCTGTTCACTAACGTCTCCTTTTTCATGAATATTTACCTCCACCATCAATTCCAAGTATTCCTATTGGCTTGAAACTGGTGCAGACGCTCATATTCATACATGAACTGGTGTAGACGCTCCATATTCATACATGAACTGGTGTAGACGCTCCATATTCATACATGAACTGGGGTAGACGCTCCATATTCATACATGAACTGGGGTAGACGCTCCATATTCATACATGAACTGGGGTAGACGCTCCATATTCATACATGAACTGGTGTAGACGCTCCATATTCATACATGAACTGGTGTAGACGCTCCATATTTATACATGAACTGGTGTAGACGCTCCATATTCATACATGAACTGGTGTAGACGCTCCATATTCATACATGAACTGGTGTAGACGCTCCATATTCATACATGAACTGGTGTAGACGCTCCATATTCATACATGAACTGGGGTAGACGCTCCATATTCATACATGAACTGGGGTAGACGCTCCATATTCATACATGAACTGGTGTAGACGCTCCATATTCATACATGAACTGGTGTAGACGCTCCATATTCATACATGAACTGGTGTAGACGCTCCATATTCATACATGAACTGGTGTAGACGCTCCATATTCATACATGAACTGGTGTAGACGCTCCATATTCATACATGAACTGGTGTAGACGCTCCATATTCATACATGAACTGGTGTAGACGCTCCATATTCATACATGAACTGGTGTAGACGCTCCATATTCATACATGAACTGGTGTAGACGCTCCATATTCATACATGAACTGGTGTAGACGCTCCATATTCATACATGAACTGGTTTAGACGCTCCATATTCATACATGAACTGGGGTAGACGCTCATATTCATACATGAACTGGTGTAGACGCTCCATATTCATACATGAACTGGTGTAGACGCTCCATATTCATACATGAACTGGGGTAGACGCTCCATATTCATACATGAACTGGTGTAGACGCTCCATATTTATACATGAACTGGTGTAGACGCTCCATATTCATACATGAACTGGTGTAGACGCTCCATATTCATACATGAACTGGTGTAGACGCTCCATATTCATACATGAACTGGGGTAGACGCTCCATATTCATACATGAACTGGGGTAGACGCTCCATATTCATACATGAACTGGTGTAGACGCTCCATATTCATACATGAACTGGTGTAGACGCTCCATATTCATACATGAACTGGTGTAGACGCTCCATATTCATACATGAACTGGGGTAGACGCTCCATATTCATACATGAACTGGTGTAGACGCTCCATATTCATACATGAACTGGTGTAGACGCTCCATATTCATACATGAACTGGAGTAGACGCTCCATATTCATACACGAACTGGCAAGTTAGAAGAAGGAAACACGGAGGACCACACGTATTCAAAATCCACATTTCAGGAACAGGAGTCTTCTTCTTCTTCTTCTTCTTCTTCGGCCAAAAAAAGAAAAATGAGATTGAACAGAGTAAGAGACGGCTTTTTGAAGCGTGAAGGCCGCCGTAGCTGGAATACGTACTTTGAATTGCTGAAGATGGGAGAAAATCCCACACATTGGACCTTTTAAACAAAAGAGGAACTAGTGCTTTATAGTGGACCTTTGCTGCATGTCATCCTCTCTCCCCATGTTTCCAGTCTGTCTCCACCAGGTATAAATATCCCCAAAACAAAAGAGCAGAAACCAACAGGAGCAACACTATACAGACTATACTGTAGAGACTATGTAGAAATTACACAAAAAAACAAGACTCACAGACGATCACAGGTTCTCTGCATAAACAAAGTTGTCCTTTATAATTTGCACATCAAAGTAAAGAAGGACGAGTCGTTTCTCTGTCAGACTTTTAGAAGATGAGCTTGTTCGTGAGTTTCTCTGTCTCTCTCTCTCTCTCTGTCTCTCTCTCTCTCCATCTCTCTCTGTCTCTCTCTGTCTCTCTCTCTCTCTCTCTCTGTCTCTCTCTCTCTCTGTCTCTCTCTCTCTCTCTGTCTCTCTCTGTCTCTCTCTCTCTGTCTCTCTCTCTCTCTCTCTCTCTCTGTCTCTGTCTCTCTCTCTCTCTCTCTCTCTCTCCGTCTCTCTCTCTCTCCGTCTCTCTCTCTCTCTCTCTGTCTCTCTCTCTCTCTCTCTCTCTCTCTCTCTCTGTCTCTGTCTCTTCTCTCTCTCTCTCTCTCTCTCCGTCTCTCTCTCTCTCCGTCTCTCTCTCTGTCTCTCTCTCTCTCTCTATCTCTCTCTCTGTCTCTCTCTTTGTCTCTCTCTGTCTCTCTCTCTCTCTCTCTCTCTCTCTCTCCGTCTCTCTCTCTCTCTCTGTCTCTCTCTCTCTCTGTCTCTCTCTGTCTCTCTCTCTCTCTGTCTCTCTCTCTCTCTCTGTCTCTCTCTCTCTCTCTGTCTCTCTCTCCGTCTCTATCTCTCTCTCTCTCTGTCTCTCTCTATCTCTCTCTCTCTCTGTCTCTCTCTATCTCTCTCTCTGTCCCTCTGTCTCTCTCTCTCTCTCTCTCTGTTTTTCCCATTACATTAGCTCTTCACGCTAATGATCAGCGGCACATGTGGCGATGTGATTAAGAGGGGGTTCACTCCGAGGGCCCCTCGCTTCTCTAGCTCAGTCATATTTCAACGAGCGAGAGCGAAGTGCACAGTTGTCTGTCTGATTCTTCCGCTGAATACCATCCGGTGGGGTTTAAACCAGAAAGAAGTCTCCATATTTGAGAGGCTTTTTCTGAGAGCATTTTGTGGCATATTTGCATGAAATGATTAATCGATTAACAAAATAGTTGGTGACTGTTTTTCTATTGTAATCGTTGCAGCTCTGATCCATCAAACTATTGCAATCCCCAATAATCATAAAAGGGGAAGAAACACACTGGAGCATGGGTCACGTTCTGCACGTTTAGAGAAAAATCCTTTTCTAAATGTGCACTAGAGGTGTGAATCTTCACTGATCTCCCGATTACGATTATCATGTCTTCCATTTGATATCTCGATGCATCTCGATGCGCCAAATACATTTTTCTATTAAAGCCATATCGGATATTTAATTCATAGCTTTTCAAGCTGCAAAAACAAAACATTCTGCAGAGCTCTAATACTAAATGTCACTATTGTATATCTTTTGTCATTTTTTTTTTTATTGTAACTTCAACCTGCCTAACGGACTACAGATGGAAATTAGCCCCCGGGCTACAATCTGGCATTTGTACGTATACTGCTGTACGTGTTCATCATTGTGCATTGTCCTGAAATAAAAATAAATAAATAAATGAAATAAAATAAATACATTGGATACATAAAACTACAGCACAGAGCACACGGCACTTCCTGAATGTGCAAAACATACCAGAATATGTAAACAGAAATAGTCGATTATGGCCCGGCCGATTATCGATGCAGCATCGTCCATGTCCACGATGCATCGATTATTTCAGGGGTCTTCAACGTTTTTTAGCCAGGGACCCAAGTCTCTGGGCTAGAGTCCAAGTCAAGTCTCAAGTCTCTGGGCTAGAGTCCAAGTCAAGTCTCAAGTCTCTGGGCTAGAGTCCAAGTCATGTCTCAAGTCTCTGGGCTAGAGTCCAAGTCAAGTCTCAAGTCTCTGGGCTAGAGTCCAAGTCATGTCTCAAGTCTCTGGGCTAGAGTCCAAGTCATGTCTCAAGTCTCTGGGCTAGAGTCCAAGTCAAGTCTCAAGTCTCTGGGCTAGAGTCCAAGTCATGTCTCAAGTCTCTGGGCTAGAGTCCAAGTCATGTCTCAAGTCTCTGGGCTAGAGTCCAAGTCAAGTCTCAAGTCTCTGGGCTAGAGTCCAAGTCATGTCTCAAGTCTCTGGGCTAGAGTCTAAGTCATGTCTCAAGTCTCTGGGCTAGAGTCCAAGTCAAGTCTCAAGTCTCTGGGCTAGAGTCCAAGTCATGTCTCAAGTCTCTGAGCTAGAGTCCAAGTCATGTCTCAAGTCTCTGGGCTAGAGTCCAAGTCAAGTCTCTGAGCTAGAGTCTAAGTCAAGTCTCAAGTCTCTGGGCTAGAGTCCAAGTCAAGTCTCAAGTCTCTGGGCTAGAGTCCAAGTCAAGTCTCAAGTCTCTGAGCTAGAGTCCAAGTCATGTCTCAAGTCTCTGGGCTAGAGTCCAAGTCATGTCTCAAGTCTCTGGCTAGAGTCTAAGTCAAGTCTCAAGTCTCTGGGCTAGAGTCCAAGTCAAGTCTCAAGTCTCTGGGCTAGAGTCCAAGTCAAGTCTCAAGTCTCTGGGCTAGAGTCCAAGTCAAGTCTCAAGTCTCTGGGCTAGAGTCTAAGTCAAGTCTAAAGTCTCTGGGCTAGAGTCTAAGTCATGTCTCAAGTCTCTGGGCTAGAGTCTAAGTCAAGTCTCAAGTCTCTGGGCTAGAGTCCAAGTCATGTCTCAAGTCTCTGGGCTAGAGTCCAAGTCATGTCTCAAGTCTCTGGGCTAGAGTCTAAGTCAAGTCTCAAGTCTCTGGGCTAGAGTCTAAGTCAAGTCTCAAGTCTCTGGGCTAGAGTCCAAGTCATGTCTTAAGTCTCTGAGCTAAAAAAAGACGGAGATACAAACCTCCAAACACACAGTTAAGACTTAAGACTTTCCTCCTGAATTCCCCAAATTCTCTGCTGATTCTGCACAAGCACAGCAGAGTGTGTGTGTGTGTGGGGGGGGGGGCTGTAGTGATTAAATATCCAGCTGTTAGCTGGGGGGGGGACACTGTAGCAACCAGGAGCAGTAAACTCAACACGTCGACGGGTATAAAAGGTTGTTTTTTTCTGAGTAAAAAGGATCAATAAACATGCAGGTTTACGGGCCTCCTGGTCCGCTGCAGGTACAGGTCTCTGAAACCCGACACTGGACACTTTTCCACGCTTCCACCGCACGCTGAGGGCCCCTTATTGGTCACAGGAAGGTCAATGCCATGGTAATGCCATGGGAACAACCCATCAGGCTAATCCTGCTCCTTGTGTCATCAGCACAGGACAATCATATATAACACGATGACCCCAAACTCCCACTTTCTTTAGATCACAAAATAATATCAAGAACACAAATAATATGTGCGTGAGCTCAACAAACTGTGAAATACGGTTGTTGTTGTTTTTTTTTTTTTGAAGATTATTTGTTTTGGGGGCATTTTACGCCTTTATTACATAGGACAGATGGCCACAAGTTAGACAGATATATAGATAGATGGACTTTATTAATCCCACATTGGGAAATTACTCTGTTACAAGCAGCAAGTAACCAAGGACATACACACATGCGCACTCACACACCAACCAAAAATACAAGAAATATACTAGATATAATAAATAATATAACTAATAAGATGAAATAAAATAAGATAGCAAATATTTTAGAAATGCCAGAACAACTACTGAAAAATATACTTAGATGAATGAAGAAGAATGTACATTAGAGGGTGACACGGGAATGAATTGTCGCTCCCATCCCAAAATACTCAGGTCTAGGTAACATGCATTACCTGCAGGTCTAGGTAACATGCATTACCTGCAGGTCTAGGTAACATGCATTACCTGCAGGTCTAGGTAACATGCATTACCTGCAGGTCTAGGTAACATACATTACCTGCAGGTCTAGGTAACATACATTACCTGCAGGTCTAGGTAACATACATTACCTGCAGGTCTAGGTAACATGCATTACCTGCAGGCCAACATGCATTACCTGCAGGTCTAGGTAACATGCATTACCTGCAGGTCTAGGTAACATGCATTACCTGCAGGCCAACATGCATTACCTGCAGGTCTAGGTAACATGCATTACCTGCAGGTCTAGGTAACATACATTACCTGCAGGCCTATAGGTAACATGCATTACCTGCAGGTCTAGGTAACATGCATTACCTGCAGGCCTATAGGTAACATGCATTACCTGCAGGCCAACATGCATTACCTGCAGGTCTAGGTAACATGCATTACCTGTAGGCCTAGGTAACATGCATCACCTGCAGGTCTAGGTAACATACATTACCTGCAGGCCTAGGTAACATACATTACCTGCAGGTCTAGGTAACATACATTACCTGCAGGCCTATGTAACATACATTACCTGCAGGTCTAGGTAACATACATTACCTGCAGGTCTAGGTAACATACATTACCTGCAGGTCTAGGTAACATACATTACCTGCAGGTCTAGGTAACATACATTACCTGCAGGTCTAGGTAACATGCATTACCTGCAGGCCAACATGCATTACCTGCAGGTCTAGGTAACATGCATTACCTGCAGGTCTAGGTAACATGCATTACCTGCAGGCCAACATGCATTACCTGCAGGTCTAGGTAACATACATTACCTGCAGGCCTATAGGTAACATGCATTACCTGCAGGTCTAGGTAACATGCATTACCTGCAGGCCTATAGGTAACATGCATTACCTGCAGGCCAACATGCATTACCTGCAGGTCTAGGTAACATGCATTACCTGTAGGCCTAGGTAACATGCATCACCTGCAGGTCTATAGGTAACATACATTACCTGCAGGTCTAGGTAACATGCATTACCTGCAGGCCAACATGCATTACCTGCAGGTCTAGGTAACATGCATTACCTGCAGGTCTAGGTAACATGCATTACCTGCAGGCCAACATGCATTACCTGCAGGTCTAGGTAACATGCATTACCTGCAGGTCTAGGTAACATACATTACCTGCAGGCCTATAGGTAACATGCATTACCTGCAGGTCTAGGTAACATGCATTACCTGCAGGCCTATAGGTAACATGCATTACCTGCAGGCCAACATGCATTACCTGCAGGTCTAGGTAACATGCATTACCTGTAGGCCTAGGTAACATGCATCACCTGCAGGTCTAGGTAACATACATTACCTGCAGGCCTAGGTAACATACATTACCTGCAGGTCTAGGTAACATACATTACCTGCAGGCCTATGTAACATACATTACCTGCAGGTCTAGGTAACATACATTACCTGCAGGTCTAGGTAACATACATTACCTGCAGGTCTAGGTAACATACATTACCTGCAGGTCTAGGTAACATACATTACCTGCAGGTCTAGGTAACATGCATTACCTGCAGGCCAACATGCATTACCTGCAGGTCTAGGTAACATGCATTACCTGCAGGTCTAGGTAACATGCATTACCTGCAGGCCAACATGCATTACCTGCAGGTCTAGGTAACATACATTACCTGCAGGCCAACATGCATTACCTGCAGGTCTAGGTAACATGCATTACCTGCAGGTCTAGGTAACATGCATTACCTGCAGGTCTAGGTAACATGCATTACCTGCAGGCCAACATGCATTACCTGCAGGTCTAGGTAACATGCATTACCTGCAGGTCTAGGTAACATGCATTACCTGCAGGCCTATAGGTAACATGCATTACCTGCAGGCCAACATGCATTACCTGCAGGTCTAGGTAACATGCATTACCTGTAGGCCTAGGTAACATGCATCACCTGCAGGTCTATAGGTAACATACATTACCTGCAGGTCTAGGTAACATACAATACCTGCAGGTCTAGGTAACATACATTACCTGCAGGCCTATAGGTAACATGCATTACCTGCAGGTCTAGGTAACATGCATTACCTGCAGGCCTATAGGTAACATGCATTACCTGCAGGCCAACATGCATTACCTGCAGGTCTAGGTAACATGCATCACCTGCAGGTCTATAGGTAACATACATTACCTGCAGGTCTAGGTAACATACATTACCTGCAGGTCTAGGTAACATGCATCACCTGCAGGTCTAGGCCATTTCATTACGTCATTCCTATATATATATATATATATATATATATATATATATATATACATATACATATACATATATATATATATATATATATATATATATATATATATATATATATATATATATATATATATATATACATATATATACACACGTACATACACGCAGCTGTTGCAGCAGTGACTGAGCCTCTGTACATGGGGTCCAGACGCCCCAAATAAGTTAGTTTTTTATGATTTTTTAATCAACTCAGCTGGAAAACGACTTGCAAACAACAAACAAATTTTTTGCACATCAGAAACCTTTAGGTTTATCATTTTTTTTTGCCTTTGACTGTTTTTTGTTGTTGTTGTGAGGTTTCTTTCTGGGCCATTTTAGAAGTCCTGTCTGTAGAAGAACTGTTTATCTTTTTAACATTCATGGTTTCACCTCAAGTCACGGTTACTTCGGTCCAGTGCCTTCCTTTAGAACATTTTCCGTGCACATTAAATCAGTCGGTGGTTTTTGTGTGCTGCTGAGAGAGACTTTTCTTTCAGTAGTTTTACAAACAGTTTGGGTGATTATGTGAATAACTCTTGGAGTATCTATAGAGATACTTTCAAAGATGCCATATTCTGCTCATTATCAGGTCCATAATTGTATTTTCAGGTTGTACCAGAATATGTTTACATGGTTTAATATATTTTTGTTGTACAGCACATCTCTCTCTCACTGCTGCAGCTCCTCTTTTCACCTTGTGTTCAGGTCTCTGTTTTAGCTACAGAGTGAATCATCTTTCCTTCTGTACTATCTTTGATTCCACTCTGCACATGCTCAGTAGCTCAGATGGTAGATCATGTCAGTTAGCTCCACAGACAGTAAAAGAAAGGTTGTTTCTCCAACTTTGGTCAGTTACAAGGCAGGATTAGCCGGGAGACTTCTTCTAAAGGAGGGCGCACATGGAAGTACTTCTTCTGGAGATTATGGTGAACTTGTGTGTGTTGTAGCGGTGCTTTGCCATCGAGAATCCAAATCCCAGAAAAAGTGATTTTTGTTCATAATACGGGCACTTTAAACCCTGTTTGTGCCTGTGTGTTCGACTGATTTCCTTTTGTTGTATAGCCTGTCGGAAGGACTTCCAGTACCTGATGAGTAAAAGTAATTTCTGTTTCCTGCAGGGTGATCGGGTGTGGGTACGGGAGGATGAGCAGTACCTCCCCAGCACCGTGTCCTCGTGCTCCGGAGGGGTTGTCGCCTTTGCCACAGACTATGGCCAGGTAAGAACGACTGAAACTCCCTCTGTTGGATACCGTCAGAACTTCCTATCCTTCACTTTTCAACCTTTTCAAATAATGTTTATGAAAAAACTGCATTGTGACTTCAGGATCACAGTTGCGGTTTGTATAGTTCCTGGGCCATGTTGTACTTCCTGTCTCCCATAAAGTACATTCAAAATAGGTGTTTGGTGTTTTTAAACCCCCCCCCCCCCCCAACGTCGTCTTCCAGGACGAAAAATTAAGATTTTTGCATCATCAGAGTTTTTTTTTTTCCAGACACACAATACAGCTATATCTCTCGTATCAAGGTCAAGGTAAACTTTATTATCCACAGGTAGGAAATTCATGTGGTCACCATTACACGCTCCATTGTTATACAGCCTACTGCATAACATTAGGAACATAAATACAAAAACATTAAGAAAGAAAAACAAGGACAAGACAGACAAGGCAGTGAAAACATTGAAGAAACATGACAAGCACGTATGAATAAATAAAATAAATTGAGTGCTGATATACAGTATGCTCATAGTATAAAATGCCTATTGTTGTGCAGTCTAACTCCTGTACACTGTAAGAAATAATGTGCAAAATCTGCACCTTAAGTGGTCCAACAGCTCGTCACTGGGGCAGTACCCTCGAAGGTACACCAATTGTACCCCTTTACAAGGGTACATACTTGTTCTCTTACGGTTTGTACCCTTTGGGAGCAAATGTGTACCCCTGGGGACAATAATGGACCTAAATGCTCTATAAGACTAACATGTTGTGTACCCTGTCACTTGAAAGGTACTTCTTAGTACCCCACAGGAAGTGTACCTTTGACTTGAATAAGGTACTATTTTGTACCCTACAGGATTTGTACCCGAAAGGTACTTCTTAGTACCCCATTGGAACACGATAGGACCTTTAATGGTACATTTGCGAATGTTGTACCTTAACTATAACTTAATATGTGACAATGTACCTTTTCAAAGGGGGGTACCTATATGTACCTTTCGCCATGCATATGTCAGTCCCTCCAGAAAAACGTGATTATGCGATCACAGAATTCAATGCATAATCAGCCAAAGTCTGCATATTTATGCGGGGGGCCACATTTTTTCAAATACGCCGCATTTTCGCCGCATAAATCGCCGATTTCCACGCAAAATATGCGGGGCTTGCATGATTTCATAATCCCCGCATTTTCGTTGCAAAAAAGTCACATATATCTCAGCAGGAAGATGAAAAATGTTGTTTACTTCACACGAGAGCAGCCATTTTCCCCTGTTGCCATGGGAACGTTATGAAGTGAGGTCATTTCAAACTGCAGTTTTTGCAAGTTCCCGCATTTTCATCGCATAAAACTGCATAAATATCCCGCATATCCCATCGCATTTTTTTTAAGAAAACGTGCCGCATAATCAAGGATTTTTGCCCCCAACAATCACAAAAAAACTCCGCGTTTTTCTGGAGGGACTGATATATCATTGTGTACCCTTTTCATTGGAAAGGTACTTTTTGGTACATGTTTGTACCATTGCTGGCACATTTGTGAAATTTGTACCTTTTTATAGTACTTACTTGTACCCTCACTGTACCTTTTATTGCTGAGAGTGTAGGCGCAAACGACTTGCTGTACCTTGCAGTCCTAATTTTCCTTTGCAGGAGTCTGCCACTTGACTTGCTTTTGCTTATTAAAAGATTCTGATGAAGAGGGTTAGGGTTGAGTCATTTAGAATTTGTTCATTGTACAGTTGAGCTACAGATGCCTGATCAACTCCAGTGATCCTACTGGCTGTATGTTCCCATACCTCTTCTTACGCTGACTGATTTTGTAAACCTCCAAGAGAGCAAAGGCTTAAAGAGGTCCACGTCTAATTTGGGATCAACTCGAGATGCTCTAAATCCCCTGAAGCCCCATCTGGTTCTTCTTGATCCGTGTGTTGCCACGACAGCGAATACAGACGAGGTGAAAGACGCATGGAACGGGGGTCACGGTGGCTGTTATGTATGTATGTTTTGGGTTGGTTATTAAGAACTAACACAAATAAAAGAGGTTAGGGGCCGTCCTGTGCCGAGAGAAATCTCAATCATTCCCAATCTATCAGAGACGGAGAGCGTAGGTATATGTAAGGAGATAACATAGGCACAGGCTAATTATTGATAACTAAAATGCTAGTTAACATTAGTAATTAAACTAAACAGCTGATGTAAGTCCAAACTGCCTGCGAGCTTCTCCTGTACTGTACGGTAATTCCTCTACTATGAGACAGTAAGTCTCGTGGTTATGACCCAACCGTTAGCCTATTTTTATAAAAACGTCTGCTACGGAGCCATAACGTGAGGTACAAGGTAACGGAGCCTTTTATACATCGTCGTGTTTCTTTAGAAATAAACAACGGACAAATAAAGTCTTTAAACGCTTCAGATGTAAAGTTATTGGCTGTCAAAGTGACGCCAAAATGAATGGAAGTCGATGGGATGCTAACAG
>CM042436.1:36460385-36497885 GCA_023631565.1 Gymnocephalus cernua | reverse complement strand
AGAGAGAGAGGGAGAGAGAGAGAGAGAGGGAGAGAGAGAGAGACAGAGAGGGAGAGAGAGAGAGAGAGAGAGAGAGAGGGAGAGAGAGAGAGAGAGGGAGAGGGAGAGAGAGAGGGAGAGAGAGAGAGACAGAGAGGGAGAGAGAGAGAGAGAGAGAGAGAGAGAGAGAGAGGGAGAGAGAGAGAGAGAGGGAGAGGGAGAGAGAGAGGGAGAGAGAGAGAGACCCTCACTTTCAATGAAGGGAAATCCAATGCTCCATGTCTCGATGCTGTTTTAGACAGTTTTGTGTTTGTCTCTTTCCCGTTTCAACCAGCGGTGGAAGAAGTATCAGGATCCTTTACTTAAGTAAAAGTACTAATACCACCGTGTACAAATACTCTGTTACAGCCCAGGTGGATTGTGCCGTATGGTTTGGATGACTTGTTGCATACTTGCACGTTGCAGTGATACAGCCTGACAAGCCACGCAGACCCTAACCGTAGCATGCTAGCGCTAGCATGCTAGCTCGTTCTCAATGGCAAAACACTGCAACAACACACACTAGTTCACCATAATCTCCAGAAGAACTACTTCCTGTCCCTGTTCTGCAGGTATTCCACGCTAAGGTGGAAGTGTTCCCTGTTTAGAAGAAGTCTCCCTGCTGATCCTGCCTTGAAGTTAGAGAAACAAACAGCTAGCTGATGTGATCTTACCGAGCTACTGAGCATGTGGGACTCACTACAAAGATGGTATAGAAGTGAGATGTCTCACTCTGTAGCTAAAACAGAGAGCTCAACACACAGGGTGAAAAGAGGAGCTGCAGCAATGTGCAGTACAACAAAAATATGGTGTTTTTTGAGAATTAAACCACGTAAAGTTATTCTGGTACAACCTCTAAAATACAAGTATGAACCTGAAAATGAGAATAATATGAGCTCTTTAAAAAGGATTAGATTTAGATCCAGATCATAAACGTGTGCCAGTAGATCATAAGACGGAGCAGAGGTTTGTTGTAATTTTCATCCCGTGACGGTCTCCTTCCCGCGGAGACGACGTGATATACCGCCAGGTTGGGGAGCCGTGAAGTCAGACCTGTTGATGCTGAACGGCCTCGCTGTGTTTTACTCAGCGGTCAAACATGTTTAACCGTCTGATTTACAGCGGGGAACATTCAGCTATAGTCTCCTGTTACAGAGGAGTGTAAGAAGTGGAAGAAAGCCTGGAAGTTAGACAGACATTTCTCTGGCTCATACATCACACGTGCAGTCCTGGAACGCTAACTGAATATTAGAGCTAAATATTTAAAAAAAGGTAAAAATAAATCGGCGGTTGAAATGTATACAAGCCAGGTGGAGGTGAAATACGGTGGAAGAGGAAATGAAATCCTTTTACTCGCCGAGTCAAACCAGCCGCATCACTGTATCCACAGAATACTAAAAATAATCAGCAGGAACGTGCGGCGGCGGCGGTGGTGCTGCCGTTGGCGTCCAAAAGCAAAAGTACAGATCTGAAGAGGATTGTAGTAAAATATCAGTTCTTCAGTTTGTGGGACGTTCATGTTTTCAGATTATTTAAAGAAGGAATTAAAGGGAGGAGAAACATAAGGAAATGAGGAAATAATGGAAGGAGGGAGGTAGGGAGGGAGAGAAGGAAGGAAGAAAAGAAAGAAGGAATGAAGGAAATAAAAAAGGAAAGAAGGAAAGAAAGATGGAATGAAGGGAAGGAAAGAAGGAATGAAGAAAAGAAAGATGGAAAGGCAAGAAGGAAAGAGAAGGAATGAAGGAAAGAAAGGAAAGAAGGAATGAATGACAGAAAGATGGAAAGGAAAGAATGAAAGAGAAGGAATGAAGGAAAGAAAGAAGGAAAGGAAAGAAGGAAAGAGAAGGAATCAAGGATAGAAAGGAAAGAAGGAATGAAGGAAAGAGAAGGAATGAAGGAAAGAAAGAAGGAAAGGAAAGAAGGATAGAAAGAAAGAAGGAAAGAGAAGGAATCAAGGAAAGAAAGGAAAGAAGGAAAGAGAAGGAAAGAAGGAAAGAAAGAAGGAAAGAGAAGGAATGAAGGAAAGAAGGAAAGAAGGAAAGAAAGAAGGAAAGAAAGAAAGGAATGAAGGAAAGAAAGAAGGAAAGAAAGAAGGAAAGAAAGAAGGAAAGAGAAGGAATGAAGGAAAAAACACACGCACACACACACACACACACACACACACACACACACACTCAAACACTCGGACACACACACACACACACACACACACACACACACACACACACACACACACTCAAACACTCGGACACACACATACACACACACACACACACACACACACACACACACACACACACACTCTCAAACACTCGGACACACACACACACACACACACACACACACACACACACACACACACACACACATTCTCAAACACTCGAACACACACACACACACACACACACACACACTCAAACACTCGGACACACACACACACACACTCAAACACTCGGACACACACACACACACACACACACTCTCAAACACTCGGACACACACACACACACACACACACACACTCAAACACTCGGACACACACACACACACACACACACACACTCAAACACTCGGACACACACACACACACACACACACACACACACACTCTCAAACACTCGGACACACACACACACACACACACACACACTCAAACACTCGGACACACACACACACACACACACACACACTCAAACACTCGGACACACACACACACACTCAAACACTCGGACACACACACACACACACACACACACACTCAAACACTCGGACACACACACACACACACACACACACACACACACACACACACACACACTCTCAAACACTCGGACACACACACACACACACACACACACACACACACACACACACACACATTCTCAAACACTCGAACACACACACACACACACACACACACACACACTCAAACACTCGGACACACACACACACACACTCAAACACTCGGACACACACACACACACACACACACTCTCAAACACTCGGACACACACACACACACACACACACACACTCAAACACTCGGACACACACACACACACACACACACACACTCAAACACTCGGACACACACACACACACACACACACACACACACACACACACACACACACACTCTCAAACACTCGGACACACACACACACACACACACACACACACTCAAACACTCGGACACACACACACACACACACACACACACACACTCAAACACTCGGACACACACACACACACTCAAACACTCGGACACACACACACACACACACACACACACTCAAACACTCGGACACACACACACACACACACACACACACACACACACACACACACACACACTCTCAAACACTCGGACACACACACACACACACACACACACACACTCAAACACTCGGACACACACACACACACACACACACACACTCAAACACTCGGACACACACACACACACTGTTCAATCTTCACATTGTTGTGTCACTTCATCAAAAAAGTAGTTTCTCATTTCTTTGAACAAGTTGAAAATGTGTCGGTACATCATGCAGATGATTATGTTCAGCTCTCTGCTGTTTCCTACATCATCAGTTGCTTATGTCATGCTGATCATATTATTATATATTATATTATAATATTATAATGGGTCTCTGTTGAATAGTCTCACCCCCCCACAACAGTCAGGCATTAGCTCATAGCATACGTCTTTACATGCAAAATGGTTGAACGAGTTGTCATAATATGTCAAGCATATTTCTATACATTTCCATTAGACTTTTTTTTTGACTTTCCACGCTGCATCACAAGAGAAGATATTTGTTGTGACAACAGACAGGAAGGTCAGGAGGTGAAGGAAGACTGCACTGGACTTCCTACAGCACTGCATGGACAGTTTGTCCTGAGGACATTGTCCTATGTTCAAATTTCTACTTTTGTACTTTTGTTTTTAGTTTTTTTTCTTGGTGCTATGCAGTTCTGTCTTCTCCTTTCTGTATCACAATGACTCGGTCTGTCAACAAACTACAGCACAAACAGTAGAAGCGTAAATGTGAATCTTGTCCAGTCTGTTGCAATCAAACTCCCACATACACTAATATATATATACAGTATATACAGTATATACACTAAGGTGTAACCTGCAATTTACAATAACTGTCATCCAAACTTTAGCCATAGTTTACATCACAACATCCCTGCAGAGTACACTGTTATACTGACAACACGACTAATATTTACTTCTGAGAGATGAACTAAGGACTTTGAGCAAGAGACTGGCTTCTGCAGGTAATCCGTGGTGTTTTGCTGTTTGTACGAATTGTTTTGAGAAACGCACTTCCTGTTTTACAAATGTCGAGGACGATTCAAGGAATGTACCAAAGCGACTGAGAAAAAACTGCAATGAGTGCTTCACTTTTCTTAGCTATATGTATGAATGGTTCATGACAACAGCCTGAAGCTAACTAACTAATTAACTAACTGTATACCATTAGGAATGTATAAGCACACACACACCACACACCACACACACACACACACACACACACACACACACACACACACACACACACACACACACACACACACACACACACACACACACACACACAGTGTGGGGTTGTGTGAAGCTGGTCGTTGACCCGCTGTGACCGAGCGGCAATTCTTCCTGAAGAAAGCCGGTCTCTGTCTGAAGAGTCAATCACATCTGACACACACACACACACACACACACACACACACACACACACACACACACACACACACACACACACACACACACACACACACACACACACATATATATACACACACACACACACACACACACACACACCCCAGGCCTCATTTTTCACATTCCAGTCTCATGTGAACGTCACAATGATCGAGTCTTTTCTACGGCGCGTCATCAACCTGCGTGACGGGTTAATGACTCCTGAAGATAAACCGCCGCCAAACTAAACCGACCGGTCGTCATCACGTTAGTGTTACTGGCTGTAAGCCACTGCGACCCGGACCGGACCTCGCCGTTGACAAGACCAGCGTGTTTAGTTTCTCTGAGAAGCAGCCCGCTGCAGGGAGGAAACAGACTCGTTAGACCGGTCCAGCGTGAACCGCTTACAGTCAACAGTCAGTCCTGAAAGTCCCGGGGGGGGGGGGGGGGGGGGGGAGTAAGGGACCGTAAACACACCTTCACTTCTCCGTCACCTGCTGGAGATTCATAGGCTTACCTGTTCATCTGTCCCTGCTGCACCTGGTCCAACTCTGTTCTTCAGTCAAGTCATTCAGAAATCTGGTGATACGATACGCAATATATTTCAATACTGTGCGTATAAGGCGATATATGGGGATTTTTTTTAAATATAAAGTATAATTTTAGATATATTTAAAAAAAGACATGATGTGCATAAAAGTCAAAGAAGTTTACTTTAGGTAAAGAATTCAGTACACAGAAAATCAGACTGCAGTTTGGGATTCTTAGTGAGCTCATGTTTATAAAGTAGTTCAGCCATAGCTACGTTGTTAGCTTCTAGCAAAAAGTCACATACTGTTAGGCACTGTTAGCCACTGTTAGGCACTGTTAGCCACTGTTAGGCACTGTTAGGCACTGTTAGGCACTGTTAGGCAATGCTAGGCACTGTTAGGCATTAGGCTAGGGACTGTTAGGCACTGCTAGGCACTGTTAGGCACTGCTAGGCACTGTTAGGCACTGTTAGGCACTGTTAGGCACTAGGCTAGGCACTGCTAGGCACTGCTAGGCACTGTTAGGCACTGCTAGGCACTGCTAGGCACTGTTAGGCACTGTTAGGCACTGTTAGGCACTGCTAGGCACTGTTAGCCACTGTTAGTCACTGCTAGTCACTGCTAGTCACTGTTAGCCACTGTTAGCCACTGCTAGTCACTGTTAGCCACTGCTAGTCACTGTTAGGCACTGTTAGCCACTGCTAGTCACTGTTAGGCACTGCTAGGCACTGTTAGGCACTGTTAGGCACTGCTAGGCACTGCTAGGCACTGCTAGGCACTGTTAGCCACTGTTAGCCACTGCTAGTCACTGCTAGTCACTGTTAGGCACTGCTAGTCACTGTTAGCCACTGTTAGCCACTGCTAGTCACTGCTAGCCACTGCTAGTCACTGTTAGGCACTGTTAGGCACTGTTAGGCACTGTTAGCCACTGTTAGCCACTGCTAGTCACTGCTAGTCACTGTTAGGCACTGCTAGGCACTGTTAGCCACTGTTAGCCACTGCTAGTCACTGTTAGGCACTGTTAGTCACTGCTAGGCGAGGACACTAGTGGTGCGTGTCAGCATAGCCATCTAGCGGTGGGGGGTTTAAACACAACATCAACGTGAACCGCTGTCTCACATGAATAATTTTGTACGTAAACTAAAAAAATTGCATTTTTGATGCAATTTTTTTGCATCATGATTGTTTTTCTTACACGTCTAACGGAAACTCGGCGATCTTATAAATCGTCACCTAACTTCCTGCTTTGGTCGCGTCGTTACTGCGATGGCCACTAGAGGGCGCCGTCACTATTAACGTAACGACCAGTCATAATTGCTGCTTAAATAAACAACTTATGGGAGCCTCTTTCAGAGGGGGGGGGTTTGGAAAAAACATACTCAGCCATTCAGAAGAACTTGATTCTTTCTTTCACGATGTCTTCTCGTAACTTTTGAGACATTTGAGTAGTTATTCTTTTGTCTTGATGTGTTTCTGTTTTCTGACCCAGGTGTACACCTACAAGCAGAATGCCCTGAGCAGACAGAAGGTGCAGCCCATGCACCACAGCAGCGTCCGAGGGGTGGAGGACATGGCGGCGCTCGAGGACCTCCACGACGGCGCAATCATGCACAACCTCTTCCTGCGCTACCAGCAGAGACACATCTACGTGAGTTCCCTACACGCTCGGCCGCACTCGATGACTCAGAGCTCCCTAAATGTCGGGCTGAATCTGAACACACTCACCTGTCGCGGATGAGTCTGAACATTGTACAGTTTTCAGGTTTTTATTTATTATTTTTGGGCTTTTTCTGCCTTTTATTTGACAGGACAGATAGGTGAGAAAGGAGAAGACATGCAGGGAATTGTCACAGGTCAGATTTTAACCCTGGACCTCTGCGTCGAGGCATACACCTCTCAGTGTATGTGCGCCTGCTCTACCCGCTGAGCCAACCCGGCCACTATGCTGCAGACTTTTGATCTTTTGGCCGGATGTGATTTTTCTCCAAAATGTTAGATTTTCCCCACTAGGTCTGGTTTGGCGTGGGAAGCACTCTGTGAACCGATATGAGAGTAGCAGTTTGGACTTGCCTTTTACAAAATCTCGCAGGCACTAGCCACCTTATTGTGCAAATGATTTAGTATTTCATTTAGACTCACGGGCCTGAGGCATGCGAGGGAGAGAATGTGAGAATGCAGAGAGCGTCTGACGGACTGACATCTATCTGCAGGATCAGCTTTAGTCGTGCTGTTAGGGTACACTGCCTTCTTCTCAAAACAGGTAATCTCCCATGAACGGCTGAAGTTGCTTAATCATTACATAACAGCGGAGATAACCGTCTAGACGCAGGCAGATAGGAGGGTTTTTCCTGGCTCAGAATGGGCCTTTGGGGGGGGGGGGGGTCCTATGGAGCACAAATGTATATTGAAAACATCTTAATTTATGTCAAGGAAAATACAAAATTCTGCAGGTAACAACTCAAAATTTTAAATATAACGACATATTTGCAGTAAGGAAAGGGACATTTCACATCTGACTACAAGGCCCAGTTCATTCGATTAGTATGAACTGGGCATAACCGTGTCTTTTTGTATAGATATAGGTTGTAAATTACGCCTATGGCATGAATACAACAGAGATTAGAGCTGGGGGCGGCTGTGGCTCAGTGGTAGAGCGGCGGTTCAATCCCCGGCCCTGCGGTCCCACGTCGAAGTGCCCTTGGGCAAGACACTGAACCCCCGAGTTGCCCCCGATGCTGCACCATCAGAGTGTAAATGTTTGTGAATGTTTATCACTTGTACGGCAGCCTGGGACACAGTGTGTGAAAGTGCGTGAATGCTTCCTGGGTGTAAAAGCGCTTCGAGTAGTCGTTAAGACTAGAAATGCCCTTCATAAAAACAGTCCATTTACATTAAACTGAGATTTTATTGTAGTTTCTACATGAAAAAAAATAATTTTTGGCCTGTGCTCCCTTTTATTTTGGCCCATGTGTCGTCTTATTTTGAAAGTGCTGTAAAATCCTAACCGTAATGACTACCAAACATACATTTTGTGCAGCTAAAACGCACTTAATCTGAGTTTTTAAAGCAACCGATTGTTTCTCTGGCCACATATAGGTCAGTTTCATTCTGTTGCATCAGATCTGTATTTCCAGCTCTTGTGGTTGCACCATGAACTTTGCCAATAGTCCTTTTAGATGCTGCTATTCTTCGTGACATGGGGAATAACATTTCTCTCAGCCAGAGCTAAAAGAAGGGTCCAGAATAAAATAAAAAAGTCGTTCCCATGCTCTGCAGAGCTACAGTTTCTGCTGTTTCATTCTAAAACACGTCTCACCTTTAGCTGATGCTCATTGTACATGTTATTCACAGGCCATTATATAATTATACATCTAATAGGTCATTGCTTGGATCGCTATGTGCAGGCGTTCCCCCAGAAAGGCTTATTTCCTAAAGAGAATTGCCTTTAATGACCGTAAATTAACAGATATTTATGCAGCTGGTTGAACTGAAGTGTTTCCAGGCAACCTGTTCTCACTCCGAACTAAAATAAGTATGTTTGGACAGTGGCTGTCAGCGTTTGAAGAGACGAAAGAAGCGTCCTTCAGCGTGATGAACGTACCGGGGAGAGCAGCTCCTCAACATAACGGCGTCTAAAGGGACGTCAATAGTCCCGACCAAGCGTGTTTAGATGAAGCGCGTTATATGACGCTAAAGGAGACTTTTAGCATCAATAACAACGACAAAAACACCTGACCAAGCGTCCGTATGTTACCAGACGGGAGGGAGGACCTGTTGGTCCAGGTGTGTAAAGGAACAAAAAGTAGGTAGATGTACAGATGTGTACTATGACTGCAGATATAAAAGAAAAACTTCAGTTAGTTTGTTCTCACAAAGTAAATCCATTCTGATCAGAGAACACAAAGAAAAAATAATTTTTTTTTGGGAGGTTCAGAATCAGAAAATCTGAATCAGAAAATGATTTATTGTAGGGCTTAGGTGTTAATTTACATACTCTGCTTCTGACTGGCTAGTAGTCCTTACCTAGGTACTGTCAGGGCACGCCCTCATACTCTGCTTCTGACTGGCTAGTAGTCCTTACCTAGGTACTGTCAGGACACGCCCTCATACTCTGCTTCTGACTGGCTAGTAGTCCTTACCTAGGTACTGTCAGGACACGCCCTCATACTCTGCTTCTGACTGGCTAGTAGTCCTTACCTAGGTACTGTCAGGACACGCCCTCATACTCTGCTTCTGACTGGCTAGTAGTCCTTACCTAGCTACTGTCAGGACACGCCCTCATACTCTGCTTCTGACTGGCTAGTAGTCCTTACCTAGGTACAGTCAGGACACGCCCTCATACTCTGCTTCTGACTGGCTAGTAGTCCTTACCTAGGTACTGTCAGGACACGCCCTCATACTCTGCTTCTGACTGGCTAGTAGTCCTTACCTAGGTACTGTCAGGACACGCCCTCATACTCTGCTTCTGACTGGCTAGTAGTCCTTACCTAGGTACTGTCAGGACACGCCCTCATACTCTGCTTCTGACTGGCTAGTAGTCCTTACCTAGGTACTGTCAGGACACGCCCTCATACTCTGCTTCTGACTGGCTAGTAGTCCTTACCTAGGTACTGTCAGGACACGCCCTCATACTCTGCTTCTGACTGGCTAGTAGTCCTTACCTAGGTACTGTCAGGACACGCCCTCATACTCTGCTTCTGACTGGCTAGTAGTCCTTACCTAGGTACTGTCAGGACACGCCCTCATACTCTGCTTCTGACTGGCTAGTAGTCCTTACCTAGGTACTGTCAGGACACGCCCTCATACTCTGCTTCTGACTGGCTAGTAGTCCTTACCTAGGTACTGTCAGGACACACCCTCATACTCTGCTTCTGACTGGCTAGTAGTCCTTACCTAGGTACTGTCAGGACACGCCCTCATACTCTGCTTCTGACTGGCTAGTAGTCCTTACCTAGGTACTGTCAGGACACGCCCTCATACTCTGCTCCTGACTGGCTAGTAGTCCTTACCTACGTCGACAAAAATATGTCAAAAGTGCCCAAAAAAGGGGTGAAAATGGTTTTAAGTAACAAAAACTTGCCACAAAAAGACAAAAAATTAGACAAATGTGTAGTTAGACAATCAAAGATATTTGACTTTTGACAATTAAGTAAAAGCAATAAAGTCAACATGTCTGGCCCTTAATGTGATTGTTGTTTCCCAGTGTGGCCCTCAGTGACAGTGAGTTTGACCCCCCCCCTGGTCTACTGTATGGCGTAGAAAACAAAGGAACACGTAGGACAAATGGCTCCCGGCCATCACTTTCTCTGTATGGTTAATGAACAAACCTGACCCCGCACTTTCTGCAGCAAAACAAACTCCAAACTCGGGCGACAAAGGCCGCCTTGTGCTTTCTGCACCCATTAGCCGCGGTAACCTTTGACAAATGCCATCTCGTTACTTTAATCGCGTCTGAATGCTCCCGTATGGTCGAAATTATCCAATCAATTCATCACAGATGCCCGATCTCCACTCTGACTGGGCTTTTTTTTTATTTTGTTCCTCTTTGGCCCAGAAGCTGCAGAGAGGGAAAATTAGAGGAGAGGTTTTGGTGAAGTGGGCAGCGGTAAACCGAAGGGAAGGGCTTTAAACCAAGGAGTCAACAACAGCCTCTGATACGGCAAACAGGTTCAAATTATATTTCAGATATATTTCAGATAGTCTCAGGTAAGGTACAAATAAACCAATCAACCACTCCGGACTCGTAAAATCCCCAAAAATGCAAGGAGAAACGGTGTGTGGCAGGGCACCTTTAATAGTTTAATAGTTTTTAAATATATTAAATAGAATTATGATAGGAACCGCTAAAAACGCCACTGCCTTGCACTCCTTTTCCACCCGACTGAAATACACACTTTACTAACCTTAGAATTACACAATCGCTAAACACACTGCAAACTCAAGTTCCTCTCTTTCTGACTTAGCTACAGCCCCCCCTCTTGGCTCCAAATAACTCACCGTTGTCGGCTACGGCGGCTGAACAGGCTACACGGTGTAAAACAGCCGCGGCCCGCCTGCCTGGTCCTCCAATAGCGTTAGCAATTAGCAGGGTTAGCATGGTGGCGTCAGCCAGGACCAGTCGGAATCACTTTACTGGCTGTCTCAGTTGTTTTTGCGAGTAACCAACGTGGCTACTCTAGCTATACAATTCAATGGAAGTAGCTACACGAATGTTGAAATGACACAAAGTGCTCGTCTCTAGTAGCTGTGATAAATTAGCCTGAAGCTAATGCTTACCTGTACAGGAGGAAATTAGCCAACTCAGCGTCTTTTTGGGCTGTGAGCTGTCTCCATCTTTCAAATACATCTCCAATATTAACCCGGGGTTTGTTACGTCTCTGGTCAAGCAACTGTTAGAAACATGCTGTTTTTAATGTCGGGTATAATCTATCTCTGTTGATCCCGTTCATTAGTTTGGTGCATTCATGGCTGTACTAACGTTACAGCTGCAGCGCGCTGGTTTACCTGTTTACAGGTATATCTGGCTGGTGTTGATAACAACACACAAACCAAAACATAAACATAAATTCCGTCACGGATCGTAAATTTCAAAAAGAAAAAATACTGACTTTAGCATTGTTGTCAGAAAAGATAGTATTTCAGCTTAACATGTTTCCTTAATATCTGATGATTGGACCCTTAATCTTTGGGATTTGGGTCTGGATCTCCAGGCGAATTGAGAGGCACAAACTATAGACAACGTATAAATCAATAGTTTAATGTCACATCCAGTGATTAACTGCTCTCGGACCATTGGATGCCTCCAGTGTCTGGATCATGTTACTTGATGAAAAATGGCCGCCCATTGACAGCCCGGGCCCCCACCTTCCTGCCAGATATCCGTCCTGACTTCTGCACGCGAGGGTTGACAGCTGAGACCTTCCAGAGAACCGTTGCTTCAGTGACATGTCCCGTATCTATTATTTTGCAAAAGTCAGCGCCCTCAAGGACATGAGAGAGGTTGTTTTTATTTTTTTGCTCAAGTGTTTTGCAACAAGTCCTCCAAATAGAGCTGTAACTATTCCAAATACAGCTGTAACTATTCCAAATAGAGCTGTAACTACTCCAAATAGAGCTGCAACTATTCTAAACATACTGTAGCTGTAACTATTCCAAATAGAGCTGTAACTATACCAAATAGAGCTGTAACTATTCCAAATACAGCTGTAACTATTCCAAATAGAGCTGTAACTATTCCAAATAGAGCTGTAACTATTCCAAACATACTGTAGCTGTAACTATACCAAATAGAGCTGTAACTATTCCAAATACAGCTGTAACTATACCAAATAGAGCTGTAACTATTCCAAATACAGCTGTAACTATTCCAAATAGAGCTGTAACTATTCCAAATAGAGCTGTAACTATACCAAATAGAGCTGCAACTATTCTAAACATACTGTAGCTGTAACTATTCCAAATAGAGCTGTAACTATTCCAAATAGAGCTGTAACTATTCCAAATAGAGCTGTAACTATTCCAAACATACTGTAGCTGTAACTATACCAAATAGAGCTGTAACTATTCCAAATACAGCTGTAACTATACCAAATAGAGCTGTAACTATTCCAAATACAGCTGTAACTATTCCAAATAGAGCTGTAACTATTCCAAATAGAGCTGTAACTATACCATATAGAGCTGTAACTATTCCAAACATACTGTAGCTGTAACTATTCCAAATAGAGCTGTAACTATTCCAAATAGAGCTGTAACTATTCCAAATACAGCTGTAACTATTCCAAATAGAGCTGTAACTATTCCAAATAGAGCTGTAACTATTCCAAATAGAGCTGTAACTATTCCAAATACAGCTGTAACTATTCCAAATAGAGCTGTAACTATTCCAAATAGAGCTGTAACTTTACCAAATAGAGCTGCAACTATTCTAAACATACTGTAGCTGTAACTATTCCAAATAGAGCTGTAACTATTCCAAACATACTGTAGCTGTAACTATTCCAAATAGAGCTGTAACTATTCCAAATAGAGCTGTAACTATTCCAAATAGAGCTGTAACTATTCCAAATAGAGCTGTAACTATTCTAAACATACTGTAGCTGTATCTATTCCAAATAGAGCTGTAACTATACCAAATAGAGCTGTAACTATACCAAATAGAGCTGTAACTATTCTAAACATACTGTAGCTGTATCTATTCCAAATAGAGCTGTAACTATTCCAAATAGAGCTGTAACTATTCCAAATAGAGCTGTAACTATTCCAAATAGAGCTGTAACTATTCTAAACATACTGTAGCTGTATCTATTCCAAATAGAGCTGTAACTATACTAAATAGAGCTGTAACTATTCCAAATAGAGCTGTAACTATTCCAAATAGAGCTGTAACTATTCCAAATAGAGCTGTACAATTGTCTCAGAAATATTGCGACTAACAACATAATTGTCTGTTTGGGTCAAATATAAAAATATTTATTTATCAAACAAATGAAAGTTTGAATGAATAGAGAAAGGTGAGGTGACGGGCTAATGGCGCGACATCAAATGCATCAGAGCGAGAGGCCCTGGGGTCATAACCTGTCAGGGGCCCCCTGAATTCCTGAAAGCACCCCTGCCGACTTATGAGAGAATTAAATCAGAAGTAATGAGTTTTACCAACATTCACCAAAACAAATCCACTCCCATTATGCATACATACAGTGTGTTTGCATATACATGCATACACTTACCTACATATATACATACATACAGTACATGCCTACATACAACCATAAGGGTCAGTACTTATACACAGTACATTGCCACCATAAGGTGAATAATATCCGACTAATCTTTACGTTTATAGTGGTGGCGCCCTCTAGTGGCAAATCAGTAGTTATTACGGGAGCAAATAGGAAGTAATGTGACAAAGTCTCCGACTATCTGAGATTTCAGGAGATGTATGCATGGATTAAAGTAAAGTATTAAAATTACAAAAAAAAACGTCAAAAGGCGACAAGTGTCGAAAAAGCACCAAAAAATTAGGAAAATAAAATGCGAAAAGGCGAAAAAACATTTAAACGAGCAGCAACAATGTCGGGTAAAGCAACAACAACACTGAAAACGCGACAAAAAATGTCCAGAGACCGGGGTTCACGTCCCGTTTACGTCAGGAGTGTCACGTGCATAACCAGAAAAGGAAGTAGCATCTGATTTAAACCAAAACCACAATGATTTTCTAAATTTATTTAAAGGGATGGTTCGGAGTAACTTCACCCCCGGGTCCTTTGCACCATGACCACAAGCCAAACCCCCCATTGGGAGAGTTAGCGCTATCAGCCGAATGGCTTAGTGCAGGCGCTAATGGAACCAAAGGTGTATCTCGTAAATTACCCCACTAATAATGCCCGGAGTGGTACCAAACTTCTACAGTAGTACAACTAGTTTCTATACTCATAAAACGAGGCATTGGAAAGTTTGTAAGTACACCAGAAGTTTATTTAAATAGCACTTTCCTGGTGGCTTCTCCTCTCTGCTGCTAGCGCTGCTAGCTAGCTAGCTAGTTAGCTCTCCGATTCTCCTTCCATTAGTTGTAGCTCCTTCAAAATTGAGCCACTCCTCGTCCCGTTCGATGCTAACCTCAAACTCTGCCATTTCGTTGATCTCTTCTTCTGTTCTCTCGCTTCTTGCTCCTACTTTACCGGTAGTCTCTTCCGGCAATATATGCCGTGCTAGTTTTGCTGCCTAAACGTAACCAAACTGGGAAGTAAAGGACGAGTTTTAAATCGTGACTGGTATGTTCTCTGAAAACGCTCCTGTGGCTCGTGTGAGAGGGTAGGAATAAACACACTATATCATTTTATGGTATGGAGGACTTGTTGGGAAAACAGACTTCTGTATTAAACATAAATTGTCTTATACTCGAGATGTTATAGATTTGTTGAGTACTTTAAACTGTGCAACAAGCTAACATCAGCGCTATACTTGTCTTTAGCATTAACATTCCATAGTTAAATGTTAGGGAATTTAGCCTGGAGGCTACCAGACTGGTGTGTGTGTGTGTGTGTGTGTGTGTGTGTGTGTGTGTGTGTGTGTGTGTGTGTGTGTGTGTGTGTGTGTGTGTGTGTGTGTGTGTGTGTGTGTGTGTGTGTGTGTGTGTGTGTGTGTGTGTGTTAGCTGCTGTGATTGTAACCAGCTGTGCTGTCGACCGGTGGCCTCACTTGTCTCCTTCACTGGAACAGCCGATTCCAGTGAAACACACACACACACACACACACACACACACACACACACACACACACACACTTTCTCAGGAATCTCTGAGTTAGTTCTGTACCCCCAAACACACTGACATTGACATTTTCTCATTTTTCTATCACACGCTGTTCTTTTTCTGTCCGTCCACCATTAATATTTGTCTTTCAACATCCCCCCCCTTCACACACACACACACACACACATACATACACACACACACACACACACACACACACACACACAAACACACACACACAGTGGTCTCTGTCTGGGCATTCAAGTGCCAACACCTCTACTCGTCTGTCTCTCTCTTCCCAGCAGGGGGGCTTTCAAATCAAATCAAGAACATTTCATTCCTACACATATACTATATATATATATATATATATATATATATATATATATATATATATATATGCTCTCGCCAGATATGTGACAACTTTGTTAGCCTTGTTATCTGTAACTATAGTGAAAGCACGTTAGCTAATTAACTATCTATCAAGCAGAAAATCATATTGCAATCATATCGAATCATGTGTTCATTACATCCATACTAATATGCTAATTACCTCGTCTGTTCCTTTGCTATATATATATATATATATATATATATATATATATATATATATATATATATATATATATATCATTGAGACTTCAGCATAATGTTCTGATTCTCATCTGTCAGATAAGTTTGTCCTCCAGTCAGGAAATTTGATATATCACCAGAATTTTTCCTTCCCAGAATCAAACTTTTCTAGAATTTATAACACGTTGAGAAGGTTTCACGTCCCGAGGAAACCTGTCAAATCTGCCTCTGCCTCATTTAAAAAAGAAATGGGCATCGCTGAGAGAATGAACACTGTCCTCTCCCCAACAACCCGAGTCTTGCAGACGTGAGGTTTCCGCCGGTCCGTCAGCAGCGATATTGAACATGGACTGTGGATCAGCGTGGCTTTAAATCGCCAAGTATAACAAATGTGCAGGAATTTGTCTTGGTGACACGGTAACTCAGTGACTGCTGCATGCACTTCTCTCTCTTACATTTCCTGCTGTCAGTCAGGCAGTTGCAGAGCGCTTTAGCTCTGATCCGTTTTTTTTTTGTCTCCATCTGGTCTTCATTTTCATTTCAGTTGCATTTGTCTGTCTCTGAGAGATCTTATTTTTTTGGACGGGTCAGGCTGCCTGCATGCCTCCCTCTGTTCTACAGTTGCACCATCAGCACTGACTGATGCCTTTCTGTAAACACACAGTCTCTTTAGCTTCGGTTACTGTCTGAACGTTGTAAGTCTTCTGGTAGCTGTGCCAAGAGAAATCTCAATCATTCCCAATCTATCAGAGACGGAGAGCGTAGGTATATGTAAGGAGATAACATAGGCACTGGCTAATTGTTGATCACTAAAATGCTAGTTAACATTAGTAATTAAACTAAACAGCTGATGTAAGTCCAAACTGCCTGCGAGCTTCTCCTGTACTGTACGGTAACTGGTGCGTTCTTTTTGCCTCGGAAGTCGGAGGTCGCAACTGGGAATGACGTCACACGCGAGTTGAATGCGTTCTTTTTGCTAGTCTGATTTTCATTGTTGTCATTAGCTCTAGCCAGGTTAGCCATTGTTAGCAACGCCAGTTTAAACAACGTATACGCTGTTTTTTTGTGCATACAAACCGCGTGACAACACAGATAGAAGACAGCGCTGCGTGTACGACTGATTTAGTGTGACACAAATAACACAGAAGTGCTTATTACTGTATGTTATAACTATGTTACTACAGCTTTCACAACTGTCGATACAGGGGGGCAGCCATGTTGGATTTTTCTTGGGGTACTCGGTGGTTGTACGAGTTCCGAGCTGGTAAATACGAGGTCAGGGGGCGTGTTTACTACTTTGACCTCGTAAAATACGAGTTGCGAGGCAAAAAGAACGCACCATTAGTCTCGTGGTTATGACCCAACCGTTAGCCTATTTTTATAAAAACGTCTGCTACGGAGCCATAACGTGAGCTACAAGGTAACGGAGCCTTTTATACATCGTCGTGTTTCTTTAGAAATAAACAACGGACAAATAAAGTCTTTAAACGCTTCAGATGTAAAGTTATTGGCTGTCAAAGTGACGCCAAAATGAATGGCAGTCAATGGGATGCTAACGGCGGGTGATGCTTGTTAGCATTAAAATGGCGCCATCGCGCCTTCACTCTGTGGAGAGAAGCTCGCCCCCTTGAGTACACAGGACCTTCTTCCTGTATTTACTTTCTTGTTCCCGCCCCCAGACACATCCGACCAATAAGAGAGGTGAACATTCTTCATTCATTGTAATGACGCATTTTGGTACGCTTGGATTTTCGCAGGTGTGAAACCAAAACTGAACCAAGAAGAGATCGCTCCAAGTTTACAGACTCATCAAAGCAAACAAACTGTAGGTGTGAAAACGCCGTTAAAGGCCGAGCCTTGGGTACCAGCCAATCGTACTGTAGACCTGTAAGTCCTCTGTCACAAATACCTCGGCTTAAATACCTCAAACCAACAATGTAAACCTGGATATCGGGTTTCTTGCGTCACCTTTTGTGGTATGACTCTGAAACGCAGAGACACCACACGCATGGAGGACGAGGGGTTACTCACATCAGCCAATAGGGCGGCCTCTGATGAGAGTCACAGCCAATTACCTCTCAGCCAGGGGGCTGCCATGGATACCGTTACCAGGACGGAGCAACGGGGGGTCTAATTGAGTCCAAATGGTTGTAATTCATCGAGTTAAGGGGCGGCTTGACTTTACCCACAGCGTTTTTTGTATCACTCGTAGCGACGCTGACGTCTGTGTGAACTGAACGCCCTTCAGAAGGATCAGGGTAACAGGTCAGACCTTCGAGTTTTAGTATTTCACTTTATTTATTGGACTTTCTGCGATATATTGCACATTATTACCTTTTTTTTTCCAACTTCAAATTATGTCCCCAAAGGAAAACTTTGTCTTCATATGTTTTTATTTATTAAATCTAAAAATATAACATGTCTCTGTTTGTTCAGCTGTGGTGTGTGGCATAGGTCTATGCTACATACTCGTCCCTATAAAAATAAAAATAATTTAAAAAATGCTGCATAGTATCGCAATATTTTCCGTGCCGATACTGTATCGATACACGATCACCAAGTTTCACATGAGAATTAAACTTCCTGGTACTAGAATAATACAATCACTTGCTTTTTTTGTTTACTAGATGCTGAGACTAGGGCTGGGAAAAAAATCGATTTGATTTAAAAATCGAGTTGGTAGGTCAAATCGATTCATATTTTCAAAAAATCGATTTTTTTATTTAGGTTTTATTATCTCGATCCAAATCCAGTATCAATAATCTGGATGTTTAACAATCTTTGTTGCACACGGCACAGTGACTCTTCAGCTAGAGAAAGGGTTTGCCTTTGCAGTTTTGTTTATGTTGATGCACTTTAATTAAATACAGTAAATATATATTTTTAAAATATATTTACAGTTCGCAGTTATTTTGTTTTAAATGGAAGGGGGGGGGGGATCGAATCGTAAAGCAAGTTTTTTATGAAAAAATTGCAGTTTTTTTAAGGGAAGAAATCGCCCATCTCTGAGATTAACAACCACATCACAAACAATTTATGTTTATAACGCTAACGTTAGACCGCTAACGTTAGACCGCTAACGTTAGACCGCTAACGTTAGACCGCTAACGTTAGACGTTAACGTTAGACCGCTAACGTTAGACCGCTAACGTTAGACCGTTAACGTTAGACCGCTAACGTTAGACGTTAACGTTAGACCGCTAACGTTAGACCGCTAACGTTAGACCGCTAACGTTAGACCGTTAACGTTAGACCGCTAACGTTAGACCCAGCAGCAGTGGGTCAGTGGACCGCTAACGTTAGACCGCTAACGTTAGACCGCTAACGTTAGACCGCTAACGTTAGACCGCTAACGTTAGACCGCTAACGTTAGACCCAGCAGCAGTGGGTCAGTGGACCGCTAACGTTAGACCGCTAACGTTAGACCGCTAACGTTAGACCGTTAACGTTAGACCGCTAACGTTAGACCGCTAACGTTAGACCCAGCAGCAGTGGGTCAGCGGACCGCTAACGTTAGACCGCTAACGTTAGACTGCTAACGTTAGAGCGCTAACGTTAGACTGCTAACGTTAGACCGCTAACGTTAGACCCAGCAGCAGTGGGTCAGCGGACCGCTAACGTTAGACCGCTAACGTTAGACCGCTAACGTTAGACCGCTAACGTTAGACCCAGCAGCAGTGGGTCAGCGGACCGCTAACGTTAGACCGCTAACATTAGACCGCTAACGTTAGACTGCTAACGTTGGACCCAGCAGCAGTGGGTCAGCGGACCGCTAACGTTAGACCGCTAACGTTAGACCGCTAACGTTAGACCGCTAACGTTAGACTGCTAACGTTGGACCCAGCAGCAGTGGGTCAGCGGACCGCTAACGTTAGACCGCTAACGTTAGACCGCTAACGTTAGACTGCTAACGTTAGACCCAGCAGCAGTGGGTCAGCGGACCGCTAACGTTAGACCGCTAACGTTAGACTGCTAACGTTAGACCCAGCAGCAGTGGGTCAGCGGACCGCTAACGTTAGACCGCTAACGTTAGACTGCTAACGTTAGACCCAGCAGCAGTGGGTCAGCGGACCGCTAACGTTAGACCGCTAACGTTAGACTGCTAACGTTAGACCCAGCAGCAGTGGGTCAGCGGACCGCTAATGTTAGACCGCTAGCGTTAGACCGCTAACGTTAGACCGCTAGCGTTAGACCGCTAATGGCCTTTCTATCCATTTTATTTCTATGGTATTTATTGTTCTAACTACCCGCTCAGGCACTACGGGCAGAAAATAGCAATTGTGCTACCAACTGGTGCAACGCAGCTCTCCATGTTCTTAGCTTAATGTTTAATTTAAATTGTCCCTGTTTTAATACAATGACATTACATTACTTAACTTTGTCTTTTCTCTGGCTGATTTGCACATGCGGGATAGCCCGGGCCAGTATTTGTCATGTAAATACTGTCACCACAACTGCCATTCAAATGTATTTGCATCCAGGCTGAATGCAGGTCAGTCAGTCAGTAGGCCGTGTGAATGGCGGCCGGGAGATTAGTGCGAGGGGGTTTAACATGCAGGTTATAAAGACGTTTTTGTACAACGGGGGGAGTCCAGTGGGCGGTAACTCCACGTACGTAAACATAATGCTCTACGTTGACCTTATCTCACATTGTAAAGTCATCGTGGAGCAGAGATTAGGGAGCGTACTGCTCTGTATCTTTTGTTTAACCAGGATGTTTGACCAGGATGTGACACAAGGAGGGATAGTTTGAAACTGTCGACTTCAAACTGTCGACTTTGCCTGCCAATCGGAAGGTTTGTGGTTCAATCCCCGGCCCTGCAGTCCCATGTCGAAGTGTCCTTGGGCGAGACACTGAACCCCAAGTTGCCTGCTGATGAGCTAGTGGCGCCTTGTACGGCAGACGTGGCCTCAGCGTGTGAATGTGTGTGTGAATGGTGAATGGTTCCTGTACTATGTAAAGCGCTTTGAGTAGTTGTTAAGACTGGGAAAAGCACTATATAAATACATTTACATTTACATTTTTTGTCTTCTTTTCCATCCAAACTAAACAGCATTCTCTGATTGACCACTGTAATAGTAATAGTACTAGTCTTGGATACTCCACTAGTCCTAGATTTGGATATTGAGTTAGTCCATATTGCGATTTCGATAAAATTGCGATTAATTGCGCAGCCCTAATTTGGTTATTTTGTTGAATAGTCTTGAATATTGTAGTTACCGTGTCATCTTTTCTTGTATTTTTTTGTCTGGGTGGGTGGTGCAATGTGCATGTTCCAAATTGTATGTTTTGTGTATTGTGTTAAAAAATAAATGACAATTTTGGTTAGTCACAAAATAAAATGAAAAATTCAGACTTTGAACTCAGAACTCAAACACATTTTTCACATGTGGCCGTAAATCCTCGTCCGTACAAAATTAACAGCTACTGTAGAGACGCAAAGAAAATATCTGGCTTTAACGAACAGGAAGAGGGAACAGGTTGGAAACATACCAAGGCGCCTGAAATCGTGGTTATGCTGAGACTGACAGACTGACAGCCCTGTTTGCTTGTTTTTGTCGCCTTGTGTTTTTATGGTCAGTGCAGATAAACACGATAAGACAGTCGAGTCGTGTTGCTTCAGACGGAGAGATGGAGAGAGAGAGAGAGAAAGAGATAGAGAGAGAGACCAAAATGTCCTTCCTTCTCCGTCTCTTTCTTCTAAATGCATTTCACCATCTCCTCCAGGCAACGGCTACGTCCTAATGCGTGCTTATGGGAACACCGTGGGCTGCCGTAATGACGTTTTCACTTAAGGTCCGAGATGCACTGACAACATGTTCTCATCTTCAGACAAACAGTGATCAATGTGTGTCTTCTCTTAAATCACTGCAAACTGTTGAAGTGGTTTTTTCCACCTGCAATGCCGACCTTGCACCAAAGCGACAAAACCGCTCAGAACAAAAGTAGAAAGTGTCCAAAAAAAAAGCAATGAGTGTCATGTTTTCCCGAATGATGTACAGATTTTTAGGCATTATATTATCTTCAATGCCCCCTGGAACCCCCTCTAGGTTTCGGCTGATCCCTGAATGTTAAAGGAGAAGTCCGGTGGATTTCAACCCGTAGCTCTGTTGGTTGTAAATGTGGAGTTCTGTCAGTAGCGAGAAAAACGATAATAACCGGTGCTCCTCCACCGTGTTCTCCTCCTGCTAGAGTTAGCACCCAGCAGGCTGAAACAGGGCAGGTTGTAAACCTGTGTTTACCCTCTAAACATGTTGGAGATGTTATTACGAGGTGCTACCCATGTGACGTGATTCCTTCTGAGGTAACACAGAGAATCTGACTGAGACAGAAAGGCAGAAAAGTTGTTAATCCACCTCTGTTTAGTTCATGTTGAGGCGGTAAGACCAGTGCTTAGGGACCGTCTACAAACTACAACACCAAACAGAGACACAACAAACAAGCATATGCTTATTTTCTAAAAGTAAGTGCTGTAGTACAACTAGCAGGAGACAAGTTATAATTGAGGTAAGTTTAGAGACACCACCTTATTTAATCATTACATTAATACATATTTTAGTTGTATCTGTTTTCGTTGTCGTAGTTTGTAGACGGTCCCTAAGCACTCGTCTTACCGCCTCAACATGAACTAAACAGAGCTGATTAACAACTTTTCTGCTTTTCTGTCTCATCTACTACAGTCAGATTCTCTGTGTTCCCTCAGAAGGAATCACGTCACATGGGTAGGACCTCGTAATGACGTCTCCAACATGTTTAGAGGCTAAAAACACGTTTACAACCTGCCCTGTTTCAGCCTGCTGGGTGCTAACTCTAGCAGGAGGAGAACACGGTGGAGGAGCACCAATTGGTTTAGTTTCTCTCGCTACTGACAGAACTCCACATTTACAAACAACAGAGATACGGGTTGAAATCCACCGGCATTCTCCTTTAACATTGTCTGGCTCCGCTCCTGATGACGGTGGTCATTTCTAACAGCATCACGTTGTCATGTTGTTGGATGTGGATTGTGTGTTATTAGATGTTCATTGTAGGTTAACTGTATGTTTATTGTGTGTTTATGAGTAATGTGTCGCCATCTTGTTTCTCTCGAATGCCCAAGACAAATTTCTCCTATAGGAGACAATAAAGGCTTATCTTATCTTATCTTATCTTATCCTATCTTATCCTATGTTATCTTATCTTATCCTATTTTTTCCTATCTTATCTTATCTTATCCTATCTTATCCTATCTTATCTTATCCTATCTTATCTTATCTTATCCTATCTTATCTTATCCTATCTTATCTTATCTTATCTTATCCTATCTTATCCTATGTTATCTTATCTTATCCTATTTTTTCCTATCTTATCTTATCTTATCTTATCCTATCTTATCTTATCCTATCTTATCTTATCCTATCTTATCTTATCCTATCCTATCTTATCCTATCTTATCTTATCTTATTTTATCTTATCCTATCTTATCTTATCTTATCTTATCTTATCTATCTTATCTATCTTATCTTATCCTATCTTATCTTATCTTATCTTATCCTATCTTATCTTATCTTATCCTATCTTATCTTATCTTATCCTATCTTATCTTATCCTATCTTATCTTATCTTATCCTATCTTATCTTATCCTATCTTATCTTATCCTATCTTATCTTATCTTATCTTATCCTATCTTATCCTATCTTATCCTATCTTATCTTATCTTATCTTATCCTATCTTATCCTATCTTATCCTATCTTATCCTATCTTATCTTATCTTATCTTATCCTATCTTATCTTATCCTATCTTATCTTATCTTATCTTATCCTATCTTATCCTATCTTATCTTATCTTATCTTATCACCTTTCTGCACAACGTGAACGAGTCCGATGATGCTGCTGCATCCTTTATGACTTCTCTTACTTACCGAGGGCTCTGGTGCAAATATCCGGCTGTTTTCTCACAGATACATGTTCGTGTGCTGCCTTCTTTCTAAGCTACAGTCTATTTATCCGTTAGTCCCCACCGCAGCGCTGACGCCGCTGCCAACACAAGCTTCTGCTTCAGCAGTTTGGTTTGTTTTGCTTTGAGATTTGAAATATGAAACTGGTTCTGGAAAATCTGCCGTTTGAAGGAGGTGGTGAAAAGAAAAGTAGAAAGGTCAAACGGGTTGAACGTTGCTGTCACTACCCGATGGGAGTCGAGTGTCGAGTATATGTATATATATATATATATATATATATATATATATATATATATATATATATATATATATATATGTGTGTATATATATATATATATATATATATGTGTATATATATATATACCTTACCTGGTCTACCATGTACTCTGTAACCTTGGTTACCTTGTTTCAAGCCATTCTAGCGTGGTATAGAAAGCCTGCAGGAAGACTCGGCTCCATTTCTCACTCCCTCCAGAAAAACGTGATTATGCGATCGCAATAATTCAACGCATAATCAGCCAAAGTCTGCATATTTATGCGGGGGGGCCACATTTTTTCAAATACGGCGCACTTTCGCCGCATAAATTGCAGATTTTTCCGTGCAAAATATGTGTGGCTTGCATGATTTCATAATCCCCGCATTTAAGTTGCAAAAAAGTCGCATATATCTCAGCAGGAAGTTGAAAAATGTTGTTTACTTCACACAAGAACAGCCATTTTCCCCTGTTGCCATGGGAACGTTATGAAGTGATGTAATTTCGCCTAGTGAGAACACAGTGTTGGGTGGGAATCACTTTGTTTCCTCTTTTTTATCAAACCGCAATTTTTGCAAGTTCATCGCATAAAACTGCATAAATATCCCAAATATTCCATCGCATTTTTTAAGAAAACGTGCCGCATAATCAAGGATTTTTGCCCGCAACAATCACAAAAAAACTCTGTGTTTTTCTGGAGGGACTGATTTGTGCCAGCTAAGCTGCTTGCTTGTTCTCTGATTGGCTAACAGCTAGCCAATGAGAGCCTGGCTATCAGCATCCTTTACCCAGCTCAACTGGGCGAGCTCATGAATAGTAATGAGCTCATGAATAGTAATGAGCTCATGAATAGTAATGAGCTCAGGCAACACCACGTCAGACTGACCAGCTTTTGGCGATTTTTTAATAGTTGACAAGTAATTGATTAATTGATTAATCTTTGCAGCTTTAATTTATAGTGTGAAATCATACCAGTCATTATCTCAGAGTAGTTCTAGACCACACTCTATAATTAACAGAGACCCAACAACTCCCCCCCCCCGAGAGCAAGTATTCAATCTAATACAAGAAATGTGTCTTCCTAACACGCTGCATCGTCTCTCCTGACCCTCAGACGTACATCGGCTCCATCCTGGCGGCGGTGAACCCTTACCAGCCGCTCGCCGGCCTGTACGAGCGGCCGGCCGTGGAGCTGTACAGCCGCCACCACCTCGGCGAACTCTCCCCGCACATCTTCGCCGTGGCCAACGAGTGCTACCGCTCGCTGTGGAAGAGGCTGCAGAACCAGTGTGTCCTGATCAGGTGGGTGGTCCTGACTGGATCTTTACACGTAGAAAAGTAATGAGCTGTGACTGGTATGCACTGGTATTCCTGGTATGTACTGGTATTCCTGGTATGTACTGGTATTCCTGGTATTCCTGGTATGTAGTGGTATTCCTGGTATGTACTGGTATTCCTGGTATGTACTGGTATTCCTGGTATGTACTGGTATTCCTGGTATGTACTGGTATTCCTGGTATGTACTGGTATTCCTGGTATTCCTGGTATGTAGTGGTATTCCTGGTATGTACTGGTATTCCTGGTATGTACTGGTATTCCTTGAATGTATTGCTATATGCACCACGTTGACTGCTGCTGTATAAGACGAAGATTGCGTGGGGAGTAGGTACACAAACACACACACACACACACACAAAAACACACACGAACACACACACACACACACACACACACAAAAACACACACGAACACACACACACACAAAAACACACACGAACACACACACACACACACACACACACAAAAACACACACAAACACACACACACACATACGCACCCACGCACAAAAACACACACACACACACACACACACACACACAAACACACACACACACACACACACACACACACACAAACACACACACACACACACACACACACAAACACACACACACACAAAAACACACACACACACACACACACACACACACACACACCCAAACACACACACACACACACACACAGACACACACACGCACACACCCAAACACACACACACACACACACACAAACACACACACACACACACACACACACACACACACACACACAAACACACACACACACACACACAAACACACACACACACAAACACACACAGACACACACAAAAACACACACACACACACACATTCCTACTATCTCCATCGTCTGTCCTCTGCTTTCCTTCCTCTTCCTGGTTTTAGCTGGATGACTTTCACATCCTCCTTTGCTCCATTGTTTTTGTTTTATCACACGGAGGACAAGGAGGACAACCACCCCCCCCCCAAAGACTTAAAAAGAAAAGCAGTTATTTTTACATTTGAGAAATGATAACATCTGGCCCCCGATATAACAGTCAGCGGATACAGGAGACATCACAGCGTTTGACTCTGTGGGAACTGTTGTGTTTGGCGGGGTTGTCCAAGTATCCTGGAATACTTAGTTTGATAAGTGAACTTTACTCGCTTCATCTAGCAGCGCCGGCACGTGCGTATAGACGCGCCATAGGCAACGGCCCACAGTGGCACTTTGGGCGTTTGGTGTTTTAAGCCCCCGGCGTCGTCTTCCAGGCGCTAGGATCAGGGAGAGACGACGGCCACCATTCAACCCGAAAAAATATGGAAGTGGACTAAATCTGATTTGAAGAAGTCTGACCTGGTCACTCGACCTCAAATTTGTTTGATTTGGGCCCCCTGCAGTCTGAACGTAGCCGAAGACTCTTCTTATTCAACCCTAGTGTTGTCTTCCAGTCCATCGTGAATTTGTTCAAAATTGAAATCGTCTTTTGTCACTTTTCTCAACACTTTTTTAAATTCATGGTCATTAAACCTAATTTAAATGACATTATACTTAATTTTTGGTAAAAAAAAAAAAGCAGAAATTATGAATTGTTTTGACTAATAGTAACATTTAAAATGCTATAAAATTGAATAAAACACTCAAAATTCAATGAAAGTAATCATTAATTGTACCTGCAAAGATTGTTATACGGGTTCCACACAACGTACATCACGCATCCGAGTTATTTTGGGGCAGTTTGGTTGCAAGAAACCCATATTTCTGATATAAAGAACTTTGAAAACACAAGGGTTAATGTGAATCATATCTGCAGCACGGATCACTGCATTATTTCCATTCCCAATATTAATAATAATAAAATAATAATACATAAGTTTTATATAGCGCTTTACATGGAACTCAAAGACGCTTTACAAACAAAAGAAACAAACAAACAAACAAAGGACATATTATTTCATTGCTACAAGTTTCACAACTCAAAGCTTCCTCAGATCAAATTAATCTGTCAACGTCTGACTCGTCAGCCTGAATCACAGATTGCAAAACAGGAGCGTGATTCATCTTCTACATCTTCAGATACCAAGAAGCAACTCATTCAGATATATTAGACTTATGGAAACTTTATTTTAACCACGTCTGGACTCTGTTCTTGTCTTGTTTCTGGCGTAAAGCCTCTCAGGTCAGTCAGGCGCGGACGGTAACGGCGAGCGTACTGACATTCAGAGGGGTCCCGGCCCAAATATGTCAGGAAACATGAAGATGTTGTAAAAGTGAAATCTCAAGCTGAATCTGTGAACTTGTTATTGATTTTTCTCACAATAGGAATCAGTTGCCTGTTACTATCCACGATTCTGATGTGCAGATTGTTGAGAAATGTAAATTCTTGGGTGCGTGCGACTCTTTCTCGTGACTTGAATTGGAATTGAATAGCCGCCACGTGTAAACGTAGCATCAAAAAAGAAGTGGCGCAGTGATATCCAAACACACATTTAGTTTTAGGTTGATTATTCACTAAAAACTAAAATTCTATCTGATTCAACAACACTGTTTTGCAAAATATGCCAGCATGCATATATTGATGAATGTTCATTTAAATGTTATTGTAGGGCGGCTCCACCCGTTGCTGACACTCGACCGGACATTATGTTATTTATTTATTTATTTTATATTTTTAAAACAGGAAAAGATTAAAGACAATCGGGCCTGGCTCATTATAAGACAGATTTTCAGCAGGTTCCTGCTCTGCAGAACATAAATATCACATACACAACAAAGATCACACAACAGACAGCTAGAGACAACAACAAACACACACGTACACGTACGTACGTTCTGCGCATGCGCGAGACGTAATACGTCTCCATGACAGCAGGCGGCGCTAATCAGCCCCCCAAAAATAAATGAAAAGCGTAAATGACGACCGCGTCACGTGGGTCTGGCTGCTCCAGATCGGCCATAATGGCGGCTCGTTTGGAATACGATCTCGTATTTTACGAACATGTTTTTTTTTCAAGGAGAAATAGGTCTATAGTCTCATAGTCTATAAAATGTCAGAAAATGGTGAAAAATGTGGATCAAGTTTTTTACCAAAAACCCAACATGACGTCCTCAGATGTCTTGTTTTGTCCACGACTCAAAGATCTTCAGTTTCCTGTCCCAGAGGAGAGAAGAAACTCACATTTATCAAGCTGCAATCAGAGAATTCTTCATAAAACAAATGACCCAAACCGATTCAACGGTCAATACGAGTGATCCATGTCCGTGCAGTTGCTGAATCTGTCTTCATCTCAGATCAACAAAGGTCAGTTTAGAAGATCTTCATCAGATTCTGAGAGGCTGTTCGTCCCGCTCATCCCGCTCGCCGTTTCCTGGTTAGCTCTCCACCAATCAGATTGGTCGTTGAGTCCGACCGCCCGCCCTCCGATTCAACGAGTCAAATCGTCCCAAATGAAGAGGGAGACCTGGGTTCGATTCCCACCATGATCCATCAACCAATGTGTCCCTGAGCAAGGCACTTAACCCCTAGTTGCTCCAGAGGCGTGCGACCTCTGACATATATAGCGATTGTAAGCTTTGGATGAAAGCGTCAGACATGTAATGTAATGTAATGAGTCACCGACCTCACCAGATGGTCAGATGGACGATTACCGGGTTGGCGTGTCGGCGCCTTTAGATGAAACCAGTTGAGAGGTGTTGGGGGGGGGGGCGAGTTGCAGCTCGCCGCTTCAGGCACGAGTGTTGCAGTTCTCTGACAATTAGCTGCCATTGGTTTACAGCCCTGTTTGGCCCCGTTTTATTGGCATTGTGGGTAACGAGAGACACATGTCCCTCTTTAAATGTTTAAACGTCAGCTGGTTGGAGTTTGTGAAGAAAGCAGAACGTGAACGGTGGCTTTTGCTTTTCATCGTTAAAGACATTCGTTAACATTACCGTTAGCATTCTCATTAAGAAGTTTACTTTCATCATCGTTTTAACATGCGGATGGATCTGTAGCCAGACGCCTCGACTGATCAACTCGAGGAGTTTATTCACAAGAAAAACATGCAAAACGTGCATCATTCCCAGATTAGACTCAACTTCATCGTCATTGTGCAGAGTACAAAGTACAAATACAACGAAATGCAGTTTGCGTCCAACCAGAAGTGCAACAAAAAAAGCAGAAAAGTGCAACATGTGATATTCAAGTATAGACAGGTGGTGCATAGTCAGTCCCTCCAGAAAAGAGTTTTTTTGTGATTGTTGAGGGCAAAAATCCTTGATTATGCGGCACGTTTTCTTAAAAAATGTGATGGAATATGCGGGATATTTATGCCGTTTTATGCGAAAAAAATTGCGGGAACTTGCAAAAAGTGATTCCCCCCCAACACTGTGTTCTCACTAGGCAAAATTACATCACTTCATAACGTTCCCATGGCAACAGGGGAAAATGGCTGCTCTTGTGTGAAGTAAACAACATTTTTCATCTTTCTGCTGAGATATATGTGACTTTTTTGCAACCAAAATGCGGGGATTATGAAATCATGCAAGCCCCGCATATTTTGCGCAGAAATCGGCAATTTATGCGGCGTATTTAAAACAAAATGCGCCCTCCCCGCATAAATATGCAGACTTTGGGTGATTATGCATTGAATTATGCGATCGCATAATCACGTTTTTCTGGAGGGACTGTATAGTGTAGGATAAAATGTCCTGTAGCCTGGGATGGCCTCGCTGTCTCCTCCTGTCTGGCTGGTGTAAGATATGACGTGTTCACATTCACTGGAGCAAAAGTGCTCCTGATAAACACCTGATAAACATTTGGAACAGAATGCACCTGCATGAAATATCTTAAAGTAACAGACAATATTTAGGCCATGAGAGAAGAAGAGAATGAGAGCGATCCCAAGGCTAGCGCGCAACTTCGCTATCTCCTCGGAGACAGAAAGTCTGAGGGAGATCTAACCGAGTGGCGACCCAGACGCAAGGACGGAAGGAGGAACCTGAAGACGAATAAAAGAACAGGGAAATGAAAGGTCCGGGGTCAGACCTGGAGAGACAGGTTGGTGACGAGGGTGAGAGAAGTCTTGAAGGAGCTACTGATCCATATGCATATGATTGTTTGCTTGCAATATCATTTTACTAAAGATATATTATAGTTTACCTGAACGAATCCTGACTATTCATTTCCTGGTCTGCCATCAACGAACACAAAAAGGTGAACCAGGAGAAGCTGACCGAAGGGGGCAGAAAGACTCTGGCCTTTCAGAGCCGGGGTAGAACTGGTCCAACGCTTTTCTACAATAGACAGGACAAGAAATATACTGCAGTGTTATAAGAGCAGAATAAATATGGCGATGTAATATGAACAATGTATGAACAACATGTACAGATATGTACCATGTAGTAGTAGTGACATTATACTAGTAGTAAGAATAATATAGATATATGGAAAAATGTCCAGGCAGGCGTTCTTAAGTTGTTCTTAAGCTTTGCGGATTTTAATTTGCACTAAACTGCTCTTTTAGCTGTTTTATATGCGTATTTTTTGTATGTATTTTATCGCTTGTATATTTGTTTTCTATTTTTAATGCGTTTTAATGTGGTTTCTGTAGCACTTTGAGATTCTCTTATGAAAAGTGCTTTACAAATAAAATGTATTATTATTATTATATGCAGTGTATTAGCAGAATATATAATAAAAAAACAGAATAAACATGGATACTCAGTATGAACCATATAGACAGATATGTACAGTATGTACATGTATGTGCGGTGTGGTAACATTTTACCATCAACTCTCTGCAGTATAGCATGATTTACGTATCACGATACGCGGGTCACGGTTCAATATGTTGCAATATATTTCAATACTGTGCGTAAGGCGATATATTGGGATTTTTTTCCCGGTCCCAAGCTCGCTTCTCTAACCTCTAAGGCCACAACTGCCCCTAAATTGTTGCATTTTATTCATAGAAAGTGTTTGTAGGTGCAGCTAAAGCCCTAAAACATGATTTTTTTTCAGAGGCGTGTGAACGGGGTCTGAGTCCTGTTGACCCCAGACCAGTGGGAGTGCCCCTTTTGAACCTTGGTTTAACTTGTACTCCCTCTAAGTTGTTAATCAGCTGTTAATTGTTGCCCTCGAGCAAGGCACTAAACTCCCAGAGGAGCTGCAGCGGAGTGATGCTGCTCTGCACACCTTCTCTGGCAACAGGCTAAATTGCAAAGTGTTTAAGTTATTATTTCATTAGCGTTTTATCTATAAAATATATAAAATGTACTTTTATGTGTTTTTTCACAAACTCGATAAAGTAAACAAACTTTTTCACAGCCAGGTTTTGAGCTCGTAAAGTTTGCGTCTTTGATACATGAAGTTAGATTCTGGAAGGAGGAGCGCTTTAACTAAGTCCAGCTGCCACAGGACGTGGTCTGGTTTACAATGATGAGACACACACGCACGCACGCACGCACGCACACGCACGCACACGCACGCACGCACGCACGCACACACACGCACGCACGCACGCACACACGCACGCACACACACACACACACACACACGCACGCACGCACACAGACACACACAAACACACACACACACACGCACACACACACACACACACACACACACACACTCACTCACGCACACACACACACACACACACACACACACCCTCATTGGTCCCCCCGAAAACACCAAAACCATCTCACAGAGCGGACCGTCGTAAAACATGTAACATGGCAGCACCCCAACCTATACACCCTAAACAATCACGTGTGTGTGTGTGTGTGTGTGTGTGTGTGTGTGTGTGTGTGTGTGTGTGTGTGTGTGTGTGTGTGTGTGTGTGTGTGTGTGTGTGTGTGTGTGTGTGTGTGTGTGTGTGTGTGTGTGCGTGTGTGTGTGTGGTCTGTGTGCGTGTGTGTGTGTGACGAAGAAGAGCTATAAATTGCATGCTGGCACTTTTAGGGGTTGGCAGGAAGCTTTCTCGTCAGATTTAGGGATTGTGGGTAATCAGGTCCAGGCAGAGGGAGGCGATCGGAACGGGAGCTGGTGTGAAAGAGGAGGAGGACGAGGGAGGAAGAAACGCGGCACTAACACAAGGCATCTGCTCATTAATGCTCATGAATGCCACTTTGCCTTTTCACTGATGCGGATACCTGCCTGTGTCCAGCCACACGATTTTAATGGAAACCTCCCCGTTGAGTTTTTGCTGCAGATTTCAGCACAAACTTTATTTCTGAAACCGCCAACGAAGAAACTGGAAAGACTCCAAGCCTTCATGGCACTCAGCAAAATGCCACCATGGCAGGTTGTCTTCAGGATAATAAAGCAATAAACAGGAGATTCAGACAGAATCTGCATGTTTTTATGGTCTGGGGCTGGTTTTCCTGGTTCGGGCCTCTTACAGCTCCCATATTCTGCTCATTTTCAGGTTCATGATTGTATTTTCAGGTTGTACCAGAATATGTTTACATGGTTTAATATATTGTTGTTGTACAGCACATCTCTCTCTCACTGCTGCAGCTCCTCTTTTCACCTTGTGTTCAGGTCTCTGTTTTAGCTACAGAGTGAATCATCTTTCCTTCTGTACTATCTTTGATTCCGCTCTGCACATGCTCAGTAGCTCAGATGGTAGATCATGTCAGTTAGCTCCACAGACAGTAAAAGAAAGGTTGTTTCTCCAACTTTGGTCAGTTACAAGGCAGGATTAGCCGGGAGACTTCTTCTAAAGGAGGGCGCACATGGAAGTACTTCTTTTGGAGATTATGGTGAACTTGTGTGTGTTGTAGCAGCGCTTTGCCATTGGCTGATGTAGGCGGGCCAGAGGCGAGCTGCACCAATCACATCGGTGTATCTGATGCTAGAGGTGAGCTAAACAGATGACGACAGTTTAATCTACCAGTTATCTCCGCTGGTTGCTAAGCATACGGCGCTCTGGATACGTCACCCCGTGGATTGTTGTGATTGGTCGTAGTTTTATCCAATTGCGTGCAGTGAGATTTTCAAATGCACGCTTGGTGCCGCCCCTCGAGTTGGGCCGATTTCATTACTCAGTGCCAGACCCTTAATCTTTGGGATTTGGGTCTGGATCTCCAGGCTGTTATAAGTGTTCAATGCAAGGCAATTTTATTTACATAAACCATTTCATACAGACGGTAAATTCAAAGTAAGCAGAGGGATATGGCATCACCCTAACCCCTAACCCTCTCCCACTTATGTCCCATGTCTTTTAATATATTCATGTATATTATTTATTACAGTCAACCCTTGGAGACTACTGTGATTAGGCAAACGTGGATGAATTCCCTCACATTCCTCCATGTTCTCCCTCCTTCCCCTCCTTTTAGGTGCAACACCAGAACTATTCTTAGCACCCGTATCTGCACCCATCAGGGACCCTGAACCCAAACCTAACCCCTTGAGAAAAAAGACGATGAGCTGCAGAGGAACAACGACTTAAGATCCAGCTTCCTTCAAAGAAGCAATTCCCAAAAATTCCTAATATCTAAGCAGAGAGTCAATGCCAGTTTTCAGTTCTTGGCAGTTGTTGGTCTGTACCAATACAAGTGTTACGGTTTGATACTCAGCCCTAGTTTCTGTTTTTTTGTTTTTGTTTTAAAGTGCTCATATTCTGCTCATTTTCAGGTTCATAATTGTATTTAGAGGTTGTACCAGAATATGTTTACGTGGTTTAATTTTCTGAAAACACCATATTTTTGTTGTACTGCACATTGCTGCAGCTCCTCTTTTCACCCTGTGTGTTGAGCTCTCTGTTTTAGCTACAGAGTGACACATCTCACTTCTGTTACATCTTTGTTGGGAGTCGCACATGCTCAGTACATGCCCGTTTGTCACTTTTTCCGACATTTGTCACTTTTTCCGACATTTGTCACTTTTTCCAACGTTTGTCACTTTTTCCGACGTTTGTCACTTTTTACCGACATTTGTCACTTTTTCCGACATTTGTCACTTTTTCCGACGTTTGTCACTTTTTCCGACATTTGTCACTTTTTCCGACATTTGTCACTTTTCGACGTTTCTCACTTTTTCCGACATTTGTCACTTTTTCCGACGTTTGTCACTTTTTCCGACGTTTGTCACTTTTTCCGACATTTGTCACTTGTTCCGACATTTGTCACTTTTTCCCGACGTTTGTCACTTTTTTCGACATTTGTCACTTTTTTTGACATTTGTCACTTTTTCCGACGTTTATCACTTTTTACGACATTTGTCACTTTTTCCCGACATTTGTCACTTTTTTCGACATTTGTCACTTTTTACGACATTTGTCACTTTTTCCGACATTTGTCACTTTTTCCGACGTTTATCACTTTTTACGACATTTGTCACTTTTTCCCGACATTTGTCACTTGTTCCGACGCTTGCCACTTTTTCGGACGTTTGTCACTTTTTCCGACGTTTGTCACTTTTTCCGACATTTGTCACTTTTTTCGACATTTGTCACTTTTTTCGACATTTGTCACTTTTCTCGACGTTTGTCACTTTTTTTGACATTTGTCACTTTTTTCGACATTTGTCACTTTTTTCAACATTTGTCACTTTTTCCGACGTTTATCACTTTTTACGACATTTGTCACTTTTTCCCGACATTTGTCACTTTTTTCGACATTTGCCACTTTCTCCGACGTTTGTCACTTTTTCCGACATTTGTCACTTTTTACGACATTTGTTACTTTTTTCGACATTTGTCACTTTTCCCAACATTTGTCACTTTTTCCGACGTTTGTCACTTTTTCCGGCATTTGCCACTTTTTCGACATTTGTCACTTTTTCTGACGTTTTTGCCACTTTTTCCGACGTTTGTCACTTTTTCCGACATTTGTCACTTTTTTCCACATTTGTCACTTTTTCCGACATTTGTCACTTTTTCCGACATTTGCCACTTTGTCCGACATTTTTGCCACTTTTTCCGAAGTTTGTCACTTTTTCTGACATTTGCCACTTTTTCCGAAGTTTTTGCCACTTTTTCCGACATTTGTCACTTTTTTCGACCTTTGTCACTTTTTCCGACGTTTGTCACTTTGTCCGACGTTTTTGTCACTTTTTTTCTATGATGGCTGAGGAACTTGTTCTGTTTACTGTTGCCAAGCAACCAGGAGCAGGCTAGGCATGCCCAGGAGCGCCCGTCAAGCGAGCGCGTGGCGCTCTCTTTTGTAGCAGGTGTGACTGCAGGGTAACGCTTGCACTACGCGCTCTAAAAATGAAGATCTTAGGGTTGATCTTGTTTTGACTGGCTGCCGATACGATTACATTACAGAGCTTTAAGGGTGTTATCCTGCACAGCCAACAGCCCTGGACCCAGCCGTCTGCCCCTGACCTCCTGACCCCACGGGCGGGTGCGAGGGGCATTTTTCTCGACTCTCTCAGCCTTGTTAATTACTTCGGCATCTCGGGGTCACGAGAGCCCTGCGAAAACATACCTGAGCGGTGGGCTCTGGGGATTTGGCAGGCTTTGCCTGTGTCGTCTTGCGATGTGAGTCAGGTTAATAATTTGGGCTGTGACCAAAGGTTAAGAATGCATTACAGCAAAAAGGAGGAGAGCATGATGGGAAGGAAACAAACCGTGTTTGTTTTCGGTGGAACACGAGACGAGCAGTTATTTAAACCTCAACTTTTCTTGGTTTGTGACTAATGTTGGTATTTATTTTTGTGTCTTTCTTTTGCCTGCCGTGAATTAAAGGCATTCATGAGTCTCGGTGCCTCAAAGTAAAGTAGTCGGTGTTTTCTTTGTTCATGAGGTCACATTGGATTCTCGTGGTGTGTGAACACACACTTTGAAAGTACAGTTTTATAGTCTGCAGTTAACTTAATTTTCTTCCCCAGTGATCATAAAAATCAGGAAATGTATTTCTATAAATAGATGTACATAAACCTGTACTGTGTTACTGAATTACAATTCCAGTAATAAGCATGGGAACCTCGAATTGAATTGGCCCCATATGGTCACTGCTGCTTGATCCAGATATCTGAGTCAGCGTGGGCCCGAGATCTGATCGGTGCGTCCCTACCACGTCACGTTAGCGCATAGCCAGACCTTCCTCCACAGTGCTGCGGAGGAGGGTCTGACTAGTCCACACAGCATTCCAGGATGGGAGAAAAACCTGCTCTGGTTTATCGGCATTTCTTTAAACCAATCACAATCGTCTTGGGCGGTGCTAAGTTCCGGACGGAGCCACGGTGCCTCTGCTGAATAGCCTCTGGAAGGAACTTGTTTTGGTGGAACATGTGTACGTTCAGAAGTAGTTTTAGTCGTGCAACAGAAAACTCCGATTGGACAGATAGTCTAGCTAGCTGTCTGGATTTACCCTGTATTTGTCTAAAGCACGTGTCAAACTCGAGGCCCGTGGGCCAAATCCGGTCCCTCGCAGATTATGATCCGGCCCGCATATCAATTTAGGTTCACAATACATTTTGGCCCGCCTAGTTTTTGTCGCTTTTTCTGACGTTTTTGTCACTTTTTTGACATTTGTCACTGTTTTCGACATTTGTCACTTTTTTCAACATTTGTCACTTTTTTCGACGTTTGTCACTTTTTTCCACATTTCTCACTTTTTCCGACATTTGTCACATTTTCCGACATTTGTCACTTTTCCCGCCGTTTTTGTCACTTTTTCAGTGATTTTGTCATTTCTTTTCCTGACTTCTTTATGACTTTATGTCGACCAAACTGTAAGTGAGAAGACTATATGACACATGCAATAATACAGTCAAAGATATTAGACTTTTTCGATTAAATAAAAGCATATCAATAAACTAAACATGTCTGGCCCTGGATGAGATTCTCATTTTCCAGTGTGGCCCTCTGGGAAGTTGAGTTTGACCCCCCTGGTCTAAAGGTAGAGCTGGGGCAGGTCATGTTCAGATGCCCGCTCTGGAT
>CM042436.1:36420385-36457885 GCA_023631565.1 Gymnocephalus cernua | reverse complement strand
TTAGACACGTTTCTGGTGTGTAAAGACGTAGAAAACGCCACGCAGCAGACAAGCCGGCCTCAGTATTCACATTTCTCTGTATACTCGAGCTGTGAAAACGCCTCCCTGTGTTTGCCCTCCTGCACGGGGAGCCACCCAGCCATTATCCAAATGAAGAGTTCCTAAAATGAATCACACGTACTGTGATAACATGTCTACAGACGTGAAGACCGACCTGTAACATTTGAGATGCTGTAACGAGCATTTAGAAACCTGCACTCTTCTCAAACTTCACGTCACTTGTGACCATTTACCAAAACATGCAGAGCTCTTTCAGACTTTCTGTGTACTTTCTTGACTTTCATTCACTTCACGGTCTGTTGTTTTCCTCAGACTGATCTCATGAAGTTGCGTATGTGTGACACGCCAATTCGTACGGCATTATTGGCGTGTTATCAAGACGCATACTCGCTTTGTAGTGGATTTAGGCGCCGTGTGTGTGCGTGCATGCATGTGTATGTGTGCATGTGTGCGTGTAAACGTCCTACCACGTTTTCCTTCCGACCGTAGCTTTCTTTTTGTTTGTTAATGAGAGTTACATTATCTGGACGTGGTAAGGTAGTCGTAGGTGTAAAAAGGCAGCGGTGATGTAAACTTAATGCTCGGTTCTGATGTGATGTTGCATTGGGTTCATTTAGCTTATCGGTCAGATGATGGCCGCTGCAGTCTGTTCCTTTAATATTGATGTTTGCAGATTTGAAGTTCTAAATCAAGGTCACTTTATTATCCCCGAGGGGCAATTTGGATTACAGCAAGCAGTTACAAATATATACACCAAACAACAACAACAACAAATAAACATAACCACAGTACAACATAATTTAGAGGATGTTCTTAACAATGGGGATAACAGCCGGGATGAATGACCTTTTAAATCTATTCGTGCTGCATCTCAGCAGACGATATCTACACCCGGAGGGTAGCAACTGAAATTCACCCCCACAAGGGCTGACTCGGATCAGCCAGGATGGCTCTCGCCTTCTTCAAGGATCTGGCCTCATACAGGTCATGTAGCTCATCTAAAGGTGTGCCCGAAATTTTGTTGCAGACCTTCACGATGCCTTGCATGCAATTTTTCTGTTTTAATAGAAAGTGACGCGTGCCAGCAGATAAAAGAGAAAGTAAGAACTGATGCGATAAAACAGGAGTAAAACATTTTCATAAAAACAGTGTCGACGTTAAAAGTGCGAAGCTTGCGAAGAAAGTGCACACAGCATCAACCTGTGAGTCAAAGCACAGTTTACTGTCGATCACAGTCCCAGGACAGTTGTACTGCTGCACTAGTCAGTCCCTCCAGAAAAACGCAGTTTTTTTGTGATTGTTGAGGGCAAAAATCCTTGATTATGCGGCGGTTTTCTTAAAAAATGCAATTTGCGGGATATTTATGCAATTTTATGCGATGAAATTGCGGGAACTTGCAAAAATTGCGGTTTGATGAAAAAGAGAAAACAAAGTGATTCCCCCCCAACACCATGTTGTCGTGACGTCACTACATAACGTTCCCATGGCAACAGGGGAAAATGGCTGCTCTTGTGTGAAGTAAACAACATTTTTCAACTTTCTGCTGAGATATATGTGACTTTTTTTGCAACTGAAATGTGAGGATTATGACATCATGCAAGCCCCGCATATTTTGCACGGAAATCCGCAATTTATGCGGCGAAAGTGCGGCGTATTTGAAAAAATGCGCCCCCCCTGCATAAATATGCAGACTTTGGCTGATTATGCGTTGAATTGTGCGATCACATAATCATGTTTTTCTGGAGAGAGTGACTAGTTCAACTGGTTGATTGTCCATTACAACCGGGGAGAAGACAGTTCTAAAGTCAATGCACATCATTCTCCAAACATGTCCTCGGAACTATTTGGCTCGTAGAAAGAGAAAACAATGAAGATGGAAAGAAAGTTCACTCGTACGTCACATCTCAAACTACAGATACGTCAACAATAAGAGACCCAGACCCAGAATCCGTGCCGCTCTGCTGCCAGATAATAATGAATGGAAACATGTCTCCAGTGCAGTCTGTTGGTGTGTAAACACAGCCTGCAGTGGGACGAGAGTGACGCCGGACGGCACCAGTGATTACAGGCTGATGAAGCCCGTCGCGTAGTTTGACGTGCACGATCATCCTCATCAGCGCGGTGAATGGAGGCGAGCTGTTTCAGATGCCAGCTCCGCGTAGAGGAGAGTTTATAGAGCGTGCAGCCACAAGCCTGAATGATAAAATCAATGTCAGTACAACGATGCATCGTGGTGTTACTATGCAGGACTGTCGTTTGGCTCCATCACAGATGTGTTTACCTATGTGAGCCATTAACACGGGGGGGTCAAACTCACTGTCACTGAGGGCCACACTGGGAAATCACATTAAGGGCCGGACATGTTGTCTAACTGCACTTCACATTTGTCTAATTTTTTTTAATTTTTGTGGCTTTCTCCATCATTTTTGTTGATTTTTCTGTCTTTTTGTGGCTTTCTCCAACATTTTTGTTGATTTTTCTCTTTTTTTGTAGCTTTCTCCAACATTTTTGTTGATTTTTCTATTTTTGTGGCTTTCTCCAACATTGTTATTGATTTTTCTATTTTTGTGGCTTTCTCCAATATTTGTGTCTCTTTTTTTAATTTTTCGTTGTTTTCCGAAGTTGTTGTCGACATAAAGCCCTACCAAAGTCTGCAAAAAAAAGTTCCTTAGCCAGCATAGAATCTTTTTGATTTGGTGCACAAGCTTGCCAAAATGTTTTGTGAATATGTGGATCAAAATCTGCGAGGGGCCGGATTTGGCCCGCGGGCCGCGAGTTTGACACGTGTGCATTAAAATGTCAGAAGTGAAATCAAGAATATGAACTGCATCACACTGATCTTTGTGTTGAGGTCTTGTTGCATCCTGCATGTCTAACGTCTAATTATCAGTGGCCAGTGCTCCATCTAGTGGTTGAGTTTGGGAATATTTACCCTGAATGTTTCCCATGATGCCGTTTGCCTTCGTGTGTGAAAATGACATCTGTGTGGTTCAGTCATGAGTCTGTTTAGTCCCGTCTGACCTCATTTGTTGTGAGTAAGCGTGACTTTAAACCTGCAGCAAAGACACAAAGACTTCACTCAAATGAAATATGATGTTTGGACTAACTGAGGACAGACTCATGGCACATTTTCTCTGCTCCAATCAGGACGCTGGAGACTAAAAAAACCACATGAAAAAGTATATCATGTTTGTTTTTACTGCTCAAGAACTCTTGAGCCTCTATAACTTTATTTATTGCAGCAGCATACAGCATATAAAATATTTGGAACAACATTTTATGGGTTATATTATCTACTGCTGCATGGGTACATACCCAAATCCATCGTCGTCCGCTTGTCCGTGGTCGGGTCGCGGGGGGAGCAGCTCCAGCAGGGGACCCCAAACTTCCCTTTCCTGATCCACATTAACCAGCTCTGACTGGGGGATCCCGAGGCGTTCCCAGGCCAGGGAACATTTTTCAGGGGACATGTTAAATTAGCAATTTTAAGTTTCTGTATGGATATTTATTGTACAGCATTTTACTTTTGAGTTTGTACGTGGCCCTTGCTCGTCTGTTTTTATGTTGTGTAAAGCTCCCTGCACGTATCTTTCCAATGTGGTTTTACACTGCAAATGGCTAATAAAGTGAATCTGAGAATCTGAGACTCGTGTGTGTGTTTCGTCCCCCCCGGCAGCGGAGAGAGCGGCGCCGGGAAAACAGAAAGCACCAAGCTGATCCTGAAGTTCCTGTCGGCCATGAGCCAGCACTCCCTGGACGTGTCGTCCAAAGACAGGACGTCCCATGTGGAGGAGGCGCTGCTGGAGAGCAGGTAATCTTATTCTTGCTTTACTTAGAGCTGGGCGATACGGGAACAATATAATATCACAATATGTTTTATTAAATCCATCAACGTCGATATGACGACGATGTTTGTAGGTAAGCGATGTCACACGTATTTCTATAACAGTGTAATTTCTAGATAATTTCCAGAGTTTGCCGCCTGGTTTATGATCATCCTCCGTCTCTACTCCACAGTCCCATCATGGAGGCCTTCGGAAACGCCAAGACCGTCTACAACAACAACTCTAGCCGCTTTGGGAAGTTTGTCCAGCTGCATTTCAGCCAGAAGGGCAACATCCAGGGAGGCCGAATTATTGACTGTATCCTTTGAAAACCTGCTCCGGTGTTAAGTGGCAGCCGCTGCCACTTCCTTCCCCGGCTCGATATGCAGGAAGGAAGTACTTGAAGGGGTTGTCAAAGCTGCTGTTAAAAGGGTCGAGATATGCAGGGCGACATCACGAAAGAGCCGCTGCCCAATCCTTTATCGCCGGCTCACAGGCGGGGGGGGGGGGGGGGGGGACAGCCGGTCAGTGCAGAGGGCAAAACACAAAGTGCGACTCCAATATTTATCAATATATCAAATAATATCAAACTAATTGGAACAACCGTGACAGTAAGAAGTAAACTGCATTTGGCCGCATGGTGGTTTGTGATAGTGTGACGTGGTCAGACTCAGATTCTTTCTTTTCTATCTCCCGACCAATCAGCTATCCTAACCTTAACCACTCGAGGTCAGATGCCTAACCCCAACCAATCGAGCTGCTCCGTAGGGCGGGACTTGGCGTGGCCATGGTGGGGGGACGGGGCGTAATTTTGCCACCAGCGACAGGGACGTTGGACTAGTGGGCTGTAGGGGCGGCTGTGACTCAGCGGTAGAGTGGTCGCCTGCCAATCGGAAGGTTGGCGGTTCGATCCCCCGGCCCTGCGGTCCCATGTCGAAGTGTCCTTGGGCAAGACACTGAACCCCGAGTTGCCCCCTGATGCTTATTGCCCAAGTTAAAACGATATATATTGTGCCGCCTTATTTTGAACCATGTATAACTCGCCTGCAGCACGGTAGCTAACTAGCTAGCTTGTAGTCGAGTCATGTGTTCTCCAAACTGTTAAGCGCCTTGACTGACATTTTTCTGACCACAGACCTCTTGGAAAAGGTGAGTGACCTTTGTGCTACCAAATCTAAGTGACTTTCCATTTATCATCAACCTTCCTGTAAGCTATAACAGTTCCATCCTTCACCAAGAGACTTCTTGAACCACTAATGCAGCATAATACTCCTCTGATCTGTCTATATGTTCCAAACACACTCAGGGCGATATTTTAACCATCTGAGGTCACGGCGTGAAGCGCCTGGTGCAGATGCGTTTAGGGCGTGTCCAAAATCCACTTTTGCTAGTTTGACGGCGGTAAAAAGTGTCCGTGTGCCGGGCGCCTGGTTCTAAAGGGTTGTTCTTAGTGTCTTCATTAATCAGAGGTGTGTTCTGGGCGTAACATGCAATCAACCAATCAGAGAGTCGTCTCCCATTCCCTTTAAAAGCCAGGCGCGTTTGGACCTTGGAGCATTGCTGTTATGATGGAGGATTTACACCCTAATATGTTTATTAGTAATCTTCTGCATGTGTGTGTGCTGCTGTGCGTCCCTGTGTGTGTAACAAGCATAGTGTGCACGTGCTGTGCACGAGCCTCGGAGCATTTTACTAATGTGCTGTTAAAATAACAATGAAATGCTGCGTTATTGACTTTAGACCAGGTTTTTGTTGGTCAATGGTGCCATCACTTCCTGCTGCCTCAAGATAGCAATACACCCAGAATGCACCTGAACACACCTCCCTGTAAGACCAGCACGCCCAGAATGCACCTGAACACACCTCCCTGTAAGACCAGCGCGCCCAGAATGCACCTGAACACACCGCCCTGTAAGACCAGCACGCCCAGAATGCACCTGAACACACCTCCCTGTAAGACCAGCACGCCCAGAATGCACCTGAACACACCGCCCTGTAAGACCAGCACGCCCAGAATGCACCTGAACACACCTCCCTGTAAGACCAGCACGCCCAGAATGCACCTGAACACACCTCCCTGTAAGACCAGCACGCCCAGAATGCACCTGAACACACCTCCCTGTAAGACCAGCACGCCCAGAATGCACCTGAACACACCTCCCTGTAAGACCAGCACGCCCAGAATGCACCTGAACACACCTCCCTGTAAGACCAGCACGCCCAGAATGCACCTGAACACACCTCCCTGTAAGACCAGCACGCCCATGGGCGCACAGATGGGAGCAGGTGCATTTGTTATTTAAACGGCGTGGCCGCTGGACGGTCTTAAAATCGCAAAGACACTTCACGTCGAGCATTGCGCCGCGCTGCGATGGGTGCGGGATATGACCGTTTGCCTAAATGTGACTAAAGATGGAGCTTCTGAAGCTTGGAGGTGACATAGAAGTGGGTGATGCTGTTTGAGTGACCACCGAGTTCTCAGTGAAGGATGAAACTACAAACATTTGACACAACAAGGGCGTAACTACTGTCTGGGTTCAACAATATCAAACAGCACTTTGTTTGTTGATGTTAATACTGTGTGAGTGGCTAACGGTGCTTCTCTTTCCCTGCAGAACCGAGTAGTCCGGCAGAACCCAGGGGAGAGGAACTACCACATCTTCTACGCCCTGTTAGCAGGAACCAACACGCAGCAGAGAGGTAACGATTCATTATATACACATAAATACATATAATACAAAAGATGTTTAGTGTTCATTTGCATTTTTATCAAACCAAAAGGTCCCCAAACAACGTATGGAATCTGTGTGTGTGTGTGTGTGTGTGTGTGTTTGTGTGTGTGTGTGTGTGTGTGTGTGTGTGTGTGTGTGTGTGTGTGTGTGTGTGTGTGTGTGTGTGTGTGTGTGTGTGTGTGTGTGTGTGTGTGTGTGTGTGTTGCAGAGGCGTTTGGGTTGAGCCAGCCTGACAGCTACCATTACCTGAGACAGTCCAGCTGCCTCGCTGACAAGACGATCAACGACCACGGCACCTTTCAGGAAGTTCTGGTACGAAGGACACAGCGGCCTTCATCCCTAAACATCCACCTTGATTCATATATTACATTTAGTTACATGTTGTACAGCTGACGCTTTTATCCAAAGCGACTTACAGTTGCTATATATCAGGTCGCACGCCTCTGGAGCAACAAGGGGTTAAGTGTCTTGCTATAAGACATATACATCAGTCCCTCCAGAAAAACGCGATTATGCGATCGCAGAATTCAACGCATAATCAGCCAAAGTCTGCATATTTATGCGGGGGGGTGCATTTCTTCAAATACGCCGCACTTTCGCCGCATAAATTGCCGATTTCTGCGCAAAATATGCGGGGCTTGCATGATTTCATAATCCCCGCATTTTAGTTGCAAAAAAGTCACATATATCTCAGCAGAAAGTTGAAAAATGTTGTTTACTTCACACAAGAGCAGCCATTTCCCCCTGTTGTCATGGGAACGTTATGAAGTGATGTAATTTCTCCTAGTGAGAACACGGTGTTGGGGGGGAATCACTTTGTTTTCTCTTTTTCATCAAACTGCAGTTTTTGCAAGTTCCCGCAATTTCATCGCATAAAATTGCATAAATATTCCGCATATTCCATCGCATTTTTTAAGAAAACGTGCCGCATAATCAAGGATTTTTGCCCACAACAATCACAAAAAAACTCTGCGTTTTTCTGGAGGGACATATACATCTACACTTACTCATATAAGACTATAAGACATATACATCCTGGGATTACTTTCTTTAGAGATGTATTTTATGAAATCTGTGGAAACAAATAGAGACAGAGACACAGAAGGCTGCACCTGTTACACATTACATTATTCAACTTGTTTAAGAAATGTCAAAAATGAAGTTTGTTTATATTTTCAATATTATAATTATGTACTAGAACGTTATGTATTGTATCCTCCCGAGATAATTTGATTTTGGCAACTTTAAAATGTTGTAAAAGATATATTCACATGCATTCAGTTATGCAAACTGCACATATATTTGCCACGTCCCCCCATAAATCTGCATATATTCCTGTATGGGGCTCATTCATTCATATTCAGAGTAAGAAACTCTCTGAATATTTGATCCCAGTGAGACTGAAAAGTGAAAGCACTGCTGTCAAAAAACCAGCAGGAACGTAACTTTAAGTCATCCAAAACCTCCAAAATCAGCTGCTGAGGACAGATTGTAACCTGCAGCTTTCACAGATCTTTTCAGTCCAGACTGAAAAAAATAATCTAATCAGCTGCTGAGGGATTCAGCATGAGCCCAGAACGACCCGGGGTTTTCATCAGCTTCTTCTCCGTGTGTTTGTGTTTCCCAGAATGCCATGCGAACGATGCAGTTCACAGAGGAGAACATCGGGGAGATCCTGCGCCTCCTGGCCGGGATCCTGCAGGCGGGAAATATCGAGTTCATGACGGCCGGAGGAGCCCAGGTCTCCTCCAAATCAGGTCAGAGAGTTTTATTCTCACTTTCCAAGCCTTCAATCAATCAATCAATTAATCAATCAACATTTATTTAATTAGCACTTTACAGCAACTGGCAGGTATCCAGAGTGCTTTACATCAGAAACCAAGAATAAAACAACATATCATACAATAAAAAGAGTGAAAACAGTAAAATCAGTAGAAGCAGGAGGAGGAGATAGAGGCTGACGTGATTCCCGCGGGAGTCCCGCGGTACGGGAGTCAATCTATGTTACCTAGACCTGCAGGTAATGCATGTTACCTATAGGCCTGCAGGTAATGCATGTTACCTAGACCTGCAGGTAATGCATGTTACCTAGACCTGCAGGTAATGCATGTTACCTATAGGCCTGCAGGTAATGCATGTTACCTAGGCCTGCAGGTAATGCATGTTACCTAGACCTGCAGGTAATGCATGTTACCTAGACCTGCAGGTAATGCATGTTACCTAGACCTGCAGGTAATGCATGTTACCTATAGGCCTGCAGGTAATGCATGTTACCTATAGGCCTGCAGGTAATGCATGTTACCTAGGCCTGCAGGTAATGCATGTTACCTAGACCTGCAGGTAATGCATGTTACCTAGACCTGCAGGTAATGCATGTTACCTAGACCTGCAGGTAATGCATGTTACCTAGACCTGCAGGTAATGCATGTTACCTATAGGCCTGCAGGTAATGCATGTTGCCTATAGACCTGCAGGTAATGCATGTTGCCTATAGGCCTGCAGGTAATGCATGTTACCTAGACCTGCAGGTAATGCATGTTACCTAGACCTGCAGGTAATGCATGTTACCTAGACCTGCAGGTAATGCATGTTACCTAGACCTGCAGGTAATGCATGTTACCTAGACCTGCAGGTAATGCATGTTAACTAGGCCTGCAGGTGATGCATGTTACCTAGGCCTGCAGGTAATGCATGTTATCTATAGGCCTGCAGGTAAAGCATGTATAGTGTAGCCTAAATTTCCGAGACACACGCATTATCAACCCCAAAATACAGAGCAGACTCCCCAGACTAGTGAGTCTAGTGAAAGCCAGACTAGTGGAGATTAACATTAACATTCTGAATATTTTTATTTATATTGCGTCCGCAGAGTCCATGTGGCCTTGCTTATGTCTGTTGTTTTTCAGGAACAAAGGTGTAAGTAGCAGCACTTTAGACCACTTTAGCAACGTGTTAAATATTCGAGAGTCAAAGGTCACGTTTGGAACAGATGGAGGCCGCTGTTATTGGTTAATGGAGAGGCGATCAGGGAGACGTGAGCAACAGGACCGATCTGAATGAATGACGAAAGTAGGACGATGCTAAAAGATAAACGTGATCAGCACAACTTTGCGTAATTAGATGAATTACAGACTTCTTTTGCTTGCAAATGTTCAATCCAAGCGTCTCTGAAGTCTCTGATGATAAGCTCTGTGTGTTTGTTAAATCAGCAGCTCTCAGCCGGACGTCCGACCTGCTGGGGCTGAACCCAGATCAGCTGGCCGAGGTCCTGACCCACCGGTCCATGATCCTCAGGGGCGAGGAGATCTGCACCCCGCTCACTGTGGAACAGGTGAGCCACCTGTAATGATCTCCACAGACTACCGTCTACATGTCTATTCACACAAACATTGAAATTACAACTCCCGGCCCGTACCATTGAGCAACTCTCATAGGAATGAACAGGGCTCTGCATTCTGTCTGAATTCCTGCAGGGGGCGACACGTGTGGTTGCAAAAGGAGGTTTCTGTTTCTGTAGAAGTCTCTGAGAAGGTGACCCACTTCTCACTTGATTTATTACCTCAGTAAACATTTTCATAATGAGTTTATTTATGGTCTCAATCGCTAGTTTGAAGTCTTCTGCAACACAGAATGATCATTTTTTTAATTATGGTCTCGTTGATTTTAAAATCACCGATAAAGCAGGGGGGGGGGGGGGGGTGTAGGGCCAACGCATTTCTTGTGAATGCATTTAGTCCAGTGCAACACCGCCTGCGCCGCCGCTAGTTAGCTTAGCATAGTGAATGGAATCCTATGTTGCCGGTTAGCATGTTGTGAGTAAAAGTGAGCCAAAAAAGACAAAAAAACAACCTAATTACATGCACTGAGACAGAAAAATGCGTTGGCCCACCTATCTACAGCTAGAGGAGACCCCACCTATCTACAGCTAGAGGAGACCCCACCTATCTACAGCTAGTGGAGACCCCACCTATCTACAGCTAGAGGAGACCCCACCTATCTACAGCTAGTGGAGACCCCACCTATCTACAGCTAGAGGAGACCCCACCTATCTACAGCTAGAGGAGACCCCACCTATCTACAGCTAGAGGAGACCCCACCTATCTACAGCTAGAGGAGACCCCACCTATCTACATCTAGAGGAGACCCCACCTATCTACAGCTAGAGGAGACCGTGATAAGCCCTATCTCAACAAACGGTGGCGTGTCCCTTTAACATTCAGCAGCTGAGCAGACCGGAGTGAGAGTGAGAACAAGGAATCTAATTTTAGCACAAAGAAAGTTTAGTTTATGTGGAAGTAGTTCGGACAAAACAAACGCAAAGCAAAGCATTGTTTGAGCTTTACGGATATTCTTTGCTGCTCGTCGTTGTTGCTGTTGTTGTTGCTGTTGTTGTTGTTGTTGTTGGTGTGGGCCGACTGAACGCTGCAGGACTTGTGAGTTCAGCCTTCACAGCCTGCAGGGAACTGGGTTCATGGTTAAATACCAGCAGGCTGATTGTGTGTTGTCGCTGATTCAGCAGGGACTTTGAGGGGGTAAACTAAACATTAGTGGTGCCAGACCGGTTTCGGAAGAGATAAATGTAGAGATAAACACAGTCCTTTGCTACTATATGCTTTATTTACTTTTGGTCGATGAGCATTGTCTTTGTCTCTGGTTAAAAAAATAAACCAGTGAAAAACTATGCATGAATTAGGAGTGTCCAGACCGCATGACAACGAAAGTGAGAAATAGTTTATGTATCCATCCCGTGTTGCGGATCCGCTCCAAAATGTAATGAGTTCGTCTTTGGCCCAAGCTTTACCCTTCCACCAGGTTTCTTACAAATCGAGCCATTTTCCAGTAATCCTGCAGACAGACAAACCAAAAACATAACCTCCTTGGTGGTAATAGCGTGTACAAATACACAAGTGAGTAGTTCATCTTTTAGTATCATGACTCGACCAGGTGAGTTGATTGAGAACAACTTCTCATTGTCTACGAGGACCTGATCACATTCCCACAGTTCCCCATTCCTACCTGGAAGCTGCCCAGTCCAACCACAGTCTGACCTGCTGGCCGGAGCCGCAGGTGCCTTGCTCAAGGGCACCTCAGTGGTGGTGATGACAACAGCTGATCTTTCACTTTCCACCACCCTGATTTTAACCTGCCGGTCTGGGGATTGAACCAGCGACCTCCTGGTCACAAGCTCGCTTCTCTAACCTCTAGTCCAACGCTGCCACTTAACCCCAAATCTGAAATTAACACCCCAAACTGCACCTGACCAAACATTCAACTGCAGCGATTATTCTAGGTAAAATTACAATTATTATGCAACAAGAGCCATAAGGTGTAAATACTGTTGAGGAAAATAATTCAGAGTGCAGCAGGTGTAGATTAGTTAAGAATCAAAATAATTGAGGATGAAACAAATACAAAGAAATAGTCGTAGACTGAACCAATGTAGGTTTTTTGTAGTTTATTGAAGTATATATATTCTGCAGAATAGGAGGACTGGTTCACAGACCGCACGCAGCGAGGTGTGGAAGAGTCTTCAACGTTCATACAAAAATCACAGGCTTATATACACAGATAAGGAACGGAGGAGTGACATCAACACATGCATAATGACATCTGTTTCTTCATAAAGTCTCCAGCCGATCTTGGCCTTTGACGTACAATGCAAATCATAAAGACAAGCTGATGTGCCCGAAAGTCTATTCCCCATTTGGGACCTGATGCCCCGTCCATCAATTTGGAGATGTACAGTTGTCCCAGAACAAGATAATTAACAGTCTGACCTCTATCAGTTCACCCAGAGGCTGCGTCTTTCAGCTGTAGACTCTGTGGCCCAATCCCAGCGTGAGCCCTGAGGACTAAAGACTCTCAGACTGAACTGATCTCAGGTGCTGAGTGAGTGAGTGTGTGAGGCCACATGGGCTCAGACAGGTAGAATGGGATCGGGACAGCACTTCACCAGATCACATGTTACCTGTGCGACGTTTAATAACAAACATGTTGCTGACATTTGCCGTGAATTTTCATTTTAAGTTTTGTTGCTCTCCACGCGGCCGTGGCACAGTGGACGGCTGCCTGATTCCACATTTTTTCAAACTCTTGTTTTCCATCTGGACATCAGGTCCGGTCCGTTCCCGCGGTCGTGCTGTTGTTTACCTTCGTTATCTCCGGATTTTCCTATGGTCTCCGCGGTAAACGTCACAACGCTTTGAACTGTGGGTAATTCCCTTTGGTGAAGTCTGCATCGATGCAGACTCACGGAAAGCGTGGACTCAAACCCTCGCACCCTTTGAAATTCGACATTGGGACGACCCTGAGACCTTACGAATTTCGCGAGAACGCGCACCAAAGTCCATGAGTCTGTGAGTCCGGACTCTGGGATTGGGCCTGTGACTCCTGTTGTATTTTAGTAGAACAATGCGAAGTCTCTCACAGACAAATGTAGATAAACTCTCCCTGTGGAATTAATAAGAACAGTACATACAGAAAGTCAAAGTTAATTAGGTAAAATATAATTTTGCCATCACAATACACACAAAAGAGTATTAACATACACGTTTAACTATTAACTATATCAACATGTAACTATATGTTTTTAACATTAACTTGTAATTTTCTGTGATGAACATTTTGTCTGTTCTCTAGTCGTGTGATGTGATGTGATGTGACTGATGTCAGTGGTTGAGTTGTGCGTCTCCCTCTGCTCGTCTGCAGGCGGTGGACTCCAGAGACTCCATGGCCATGGCGCTTTATTCTCAGTGTTTCAACTGGATCATCCGCAAGCTCAACAACCGCATCAGGGGCAAAGAAGACTTCAAGTCCATCAGCATCCTGGACATCTTTGGATTCGAGAACTTCGAGGTGTGTTTCATTTCGTTTATTATACGGGAACGTTTTTAAAAATAGCAATAAGTTACAATACAAACGGGCCTGACTCAGTTCAAAAACTGGTTTCCAGCAGGTTCCTGTTCTGCAGAAACATAGAATATAGTTACAGGACATTAGCATGGGCTAGACACAGACAACTACAGACAGAGACACATGTACAGGACATTAGCATGGACCAGACACAGACAACTACAGACAGAGACACATGTACAGGACATTAGCATGGGCTAGACACATACAGACAACTACAGACAGAGACACATGTACAGGACATTAGCATGGGCTAGACACATACAGACAACTACAGACAGAGACATACAGACAGAGCCTTTTGATTGGCTGCTCCAAACCTCTGGACTAGTTTACCTGTTCATATCCACCTTATTCTCGGGGGGGCTACTGTAGAAATGATTATGGGTGCAACTTCCGGTGAGATAGCAGAATGAGCCGTTTCCCTAGTAACGTTAACGTTAACCCCAGCCAGAGTGACAGAGGAAGTCATGGCTCTGGCCCCAGCCAGCCGTCAACAGTGTTTCTTTCTAAAGTCATTTCAACTATAATGTAACTGAAACTGGTTTGTGTTTAAACATATGTTATTATTATTGTTATTAGATGTCATTGCGGAGCTCTGGTACCTGTTGCGCTGTTTGCGGCTGTAGCCTATAACACCCAGACTAAGCTAAATCTGTTGTTAGTTGCAAACTAATATTACAAAATACATTGAAAAAAAATTTAACTATCAAAATAATCAACACTTTACCTTCCAAAGTATTGAACCTGCATGGCTGCAGGATCGCCCTGGTCCAGCAACACGAGCACCAGCTGTTTGTTTTTCACCTGACGATGAAACTAAACCCAGGACCGTGATGGGACTGTAAGGCTCTGACTCGGCTCTATGTCTGCTTTAAGGTTATAGACAGTATGTTTAAGATAGACAAGGTTGTGTCCCAAATAAATGCGACCGACTTTATTGCTGTGGAGGTACTGATAAGACTCCGAGCTTTCCAGGTTATTTATCGCTTCACCGTCCGTAGCAACAGAGTTGATAAAGTAGCTAAATATGCTAGTGTCCGTTATCTGAGGCCACTTTTTCAGGTCGTCCTCCCATCTCTCAATAGCAGAAGGCAGAGGTATAATCACATTGTCCGGTTTGAGGTGTAACAGGCTGTGTTCCCACATGTTTTATTTCCCAAACGCTGAAAGCCCGCAAATGACTGTTTATGACTGTTACCATGGCAATCGCCTGCTCCGGAAGTCGTGCCCATAATTCACGCAAGGTATCATGGGAGCTAGGAATAAGGTGGATAAGAACAGCTCAGACCACTGAAACATTCAAGTCCTGCTTAAGACCCATTATTATTATTATTATTATTATTATTATTATTCAGTGGCTTTCAATTCAAGTTGAGTTTTGATACCTTGACATTTTATACTGTTGGTTATTTTGTATTATATATTGTTTATTGTTTGTGTATATTATCTGGTTGATTTTCTATTATTATTGTTGGAACTTGTTAGGCACTTTGGTCAACTAGAGTTGTTTTTAAACGTGCTTTATAAATAAAATTGAACTGAACTAAAACAACAATACAGACAGTGCAAACAAGACTTGGACAATACATGAACAGTCAATGTGTGCAAGTGTAACTTGAAATATGTGATGGATGGTAATGTTCTGGTGAAGTGCTGTTTTGAATCTGAAAATAAAATGCAATAGCGTGGCTGTTTATATAGTTCTGGTAAGTCAGAGCGTTTGAGACACTTTGCGTCTTTTTTGACAAGAAAAACTAAGCGTCCGTATGTTACCACACTGTAAAAAAAAAAGAAATCGTAAAAAAACAGTAAAACGTCTGGCAGCAAAGTTGCCAAAGACTTACCGTCAAATTACAGTAAAAAAAAAAACTTACATTATTTTACAGAAAAATTATTTTTTTAAATACAGAGATTTCCTGAAAATATTTTCTGTATTTTTACAGTCTAAATATTGTAGAATTAAAAAAAACAATCTTGTTATAAAACATTTCTAGAATGTATCAAAACTAAGAAATATTGCAGAAATACCTTTAAAAGTACACAATTTAACTGAAAACTGCTGTTTTAATACGGTTTTCTTTGGTAAATTCAGAATATTATCCAATCCATCCACAAGAACTCCCTGTCAAAGTACAGATTTCTGAATGTAAAACACACAAAAATGATGTCAAATAACTTTCAATTACCCTCCTTTAGGCGTTTATTTTATGATTATCCAATCTATTTACAGTAACTTTCTGGGAGTGAGAACGTGTTGTGTTTTCTGTGTCTAACGTCTGCACTGTGTTGTTCCCCTGTAGGTCAACCGCTTTGAGCAGTTCAACATCAACTATGCAAATGAGAAGCTTCAGGAATATTTTAACAAGCACATTTTCTCTCTGGAGCAACTTGAATACAACAAGTATGTGGAGGTTGTTTTACTTGTTTTGTTTGTCGTCGTCCGTTAACTCTGCGTTTCCATATGCAGTTCATTAGTTCAGCACAAAAAAATTGTGTTTTATAACAAACATTTTAAAGTCTAATTTAACATTTTCATGCTCTTAGCTGTTAGCTGATCTCGTCTACAAAGGCAGAGAACATTTTCAGGTTCATAATTGTATTTAGAGGTTGTACCAGAATAAGTTTACGTGGTTTCATTTTCAAAAAACACCATATTTTTGTTGTACTGCACATTGCTGCAGCTCCTCTTTTCACCCTGTGTGTTGAGCTCTCTGTTTTAGCTACAGAGTGAGACCTCTCACTTCTGTTACATCTTTGTTGGGAGTCGCACATGCTCAGTACCTAGGTAAGGACTACTAGCCAGTCAGAAGCAGAGTATGAGGGCGTGTCCTGACAGTACCTAGGTAAGGACTACTAGCCAGTCAGAAGCAGAGTATGAGGGCGTGCCATGCTAGTAGCTAGGTAAGGACTACTAGCCAGTCAGAAGCAGAGTATGAGGGCGTGCCATGCTAGTAGCTAGGTAAGGACTACTAGCCAGTCAGAAGCAGAGTATGAGGGCGTGTCCTGACAGTAGCTAGGTAAGGACTACTAGCCAGTCAGAAGCAGAGTATGAGGGCGTGCCATGCTAGTAGCTAGGTAAGGACTACTAGCTAGAATCTACCACTGCTAGCGGTTAGCCGCCTCATTCTCAATGGCAAAACACTGCGACAACACACACAAGTTCACCATAACTACTTACATGTCACACAATAACACCAAAAAACTAACCGATATAGGCAGCGGTAGACCTGCAACTCCCGTGTTCTGCGAGATAAAATAAATGTTTTTGTCAAAAACATTTATTTTATATCGCAGAACACGGGAGTTGCAGGTCTACCGCTGCCTATATCGGTTAGTTACTTTCATTTCATGACCAAAGTCACACAATAACAAAAGCAAACTAATCGGTCGAGGCAGCGGTAGACCGACAACTCCAGTGTTCTGTGAGGTAATGTGTGTTCTCCATCGTATCGAGACTTATCTCTCCACCGTTACATATTCCATATGCACAGGGATGATCCCCCTGAGGTCCGGTACGTGGATACTTCTTGAAGACACACCGGCTTGCCCAGCCACGCCCTACGCTATCATCTATAACCACTCCTTCCAGAAAAACACAGAGTGTTTTTGTGATTGTTGGGGGCAAAAATCCTTGATTATGCGGCACGTTTTCTTAAAAAATGCGATGGAATATGCGGGATATTTATGCAATTTTATGCGATGAAATTGCGGGAACTTGCAAAAACTGCAGTTTGATGAAAAAGAGAAAACAAAGTGATTCCCCCCCAACACCGTGTTCTCACTAGGCGACATTACGTCACTTCATAACGTTCCCATGGCAACACGGGAAAATGGCTGCTCTTGTGTGAAGTAAACAACATTTTTCATCTTTCTGCTGAGATATATGTGACTTTTTTGCAACGAAAATGCGGGGATTATGAAATCATGCAAGCCCCGCGTATTTTGCGCGGAAATCGGCAATTTATGCGGCGAAAGTGCGGCGTATTTGAAAAAAAATGCTTTGGCTGATTATGCGTTGAATTATTGGAATCGCATCATCACGTTTTTCTGGAGGGACTGGATTAAGCACCTGTGCTGGTGTGGAATCACTGATAGTTTGATCGGAACCATTTCCGAGCGGCCTGCAGCCGCAGAGCTATAGTCTCTTCACTCGGAGAACCGAGGTTACGATGTAACCGAGCTTTTTCTCTGGAATAAAATAAATCTCTCATAACTGAGTTCTGAGTGAAATCAGATGTCACTGAACATGACACGACTGTTCAGTCTCGCTCTTTAGCACCGCTCTGCTTTGGCTAAGAGAGCATGGAAAATCCGAGCCCTGCCAAAGTATCGGGATCCCACATATATATATATATATACACAAACATGATGTCATATCCACTACGACCAAAATTGTTACCTGATGTTTCTCAGTGTTTAGAAAACACAGCTGATGAGGTCACCAGCCCGAAGCCCCTCCATCGCTTAACAGCTTCGTAATTTGCAGAGCTGCAGCCTTCGGAGACTGTCTGCCTTGGTTGTGTTTTATCCTCTGGGTCGGGTGATTTTTTGGATAAAACGGCACAAAAATACTGCTAGCTGCCAACCTGGAAGTCCTAATTGTTGGACTTTCCTCTCTGCACACGAGCATCTGTTCACAATCCATCAATTACTATCTGAAGAATCGTAATAACAAGCAGTCAGGGTTGCAGACATATTTCTGGTGGAGTGAAAGACTCGATTAGGACACAGACTACGTCTACACTACTGTCAGTCCCTCCAGAAAAACGCGATTATGCGATCGCAGAATTCAACGCATAATCAGCCAATGTCCGCATATTCATGCGGGGGCCGCATTTTTTTAAAAACGCCGCACTTTCGCCGCATAAATTGCCGATTTCCGCGCAAAATATGCGGGGCTTGCATGATTTCATAATCCCCGCATTTTCGTTGCAAAAAATTCACATATATATAGGGTTGGGTACCGAAACTCGGTGCCAATGGGCCCCCGGATCCGACGTAAATGGTAGTAATTAACGAGACCGAATAAGAACGAAGATTTCGGTGCCTTTTTTCGGTGCCTGACTTTACACTACACTGGACAGCAGGTAACGTTAGCCTACCGTTAGCTAGCAGCGTGATTAAACAGGTTAACATGCTGACAGGTGACGTTAAACAGTGTAAAGTGTGACTGTATATCAACAGTCTGCTCTGCAGCGCAGCAGCTGCCGACGTCGGAAACGCACAGATGGTGCATTCACGGACACTGGTAATTGTTTGGTTTTGGTTGGTTATTGTAAAATACCCTTTTCCCATCTGGTTGCTGTTTTTGTCGTCCAACAGCAATTTACTGGTGAAATAAGTTATTGTTTATTATAAGTTATAGTTATTACATTACTATTAAATCATTTAATTTTGACCATATGGCCTTAGTAATAAACAACGTGTCCTTAATGTCACCGACTGTTGTTGAGTAGGCCTATCCTTCTTGTTTCTTCTTTTTAAAAAACTTTCTTAAAAAGTATCGGTTCAGGCACCGTTTTAAAAGTACCGATTTAGCGCCAGTATCAGAAAAAAACCAAACAATACCCAACCCTACATATATCTCAGCAGAAAGTTCAAAAATGTTGCGTTTACTTCACACAAGAGCAGCCATTTTCCCCTGTTGCCATGGGAACGTTATGAAGTGACGTGATTTCACCTACTGAGAACACGGTGTTGGGGGAATCACTTTTTTTCTCTTTTTCATCAAACCGCAGTTTTTCCAAGTTCCCGCAAGTTCCCGCAGTTTTTGCAAGTTCCCGCAATTTTTGCAAGTTCCCGCAATTTCATCGCATAAAATGGCATAAATATCCCGCATATTCCATCGCATTTTTTAAGAAAACGTGCCGCATAATCAAGGATTTTTGCCCGCAACAATCACGAAAAAACTCTGCGTTTTTCTGGAGGGACTGTACTGTGTTTTTGGTTTAAAAATGAATATCTTTCGCAGCGCCGGCCCGTGGGTTAGGCAGTACAGGCAAACGCTACGGGCGCCAGCAGTCCGAATGAGTAAAGAAAGGTTTCAAGTTATTAAGAAACCAACGCTAAAAACATCAGGAATATGCCAAAATGGTCTAAAAAAACGGCAAGAACGTTGAAATAAATGACAGAAATGTTGAAAAAACAACAAAGCTAAATACATCAGTCCCTCCAGAAAAACAAAGAGTTTTTTTGTGATTGTTGCGGGTAAAAATCCTTGATTACGCGGCACGTTTTCTTAATAAATGCGATGGAATATGCGGAATATTTATGCAATTTTATGAGATGAAATTGCGGGAACTTGCAAAAACTGCGGTTTGATGAAGAAGAGAAAACAAAGTGATTCCCCCCCAACACCGTGTTCTCACTAGGAGAAATGACATCACTTCATAACGTTCCCATGGCAACAGGGGAAAATGGCTGCTCTCGTGTGAAGTAAACGCAACATTTTTCATCTTTCTGCTGAGATATGTGTGACTTTTTTTGCAACGAAAATGCGGGGATTATGAAATCATGCAAGCCCCGCATATTTTGCGCGGAAATCGACAATTTATGCGGCAAAAGTGCGGCGTATTTGAAAAAATGCGGCCCCCCGCATAAATATGCAGACTGATTATGCATTGAATTATGCGATCGCATAATCACCTTTTTCTGGAGGGAGTGATAAATGCTGAAAAAAAGAAGCAGCTAAAAACGCTGACAAAGCAACAAAAAAGGCGACAAAAAGCTGCCTACAACGTTCAATAAAGTGACACAAACGTTGACAAAAATTGCAGAAAGCCTCGGAAAAAAACAAACTTAAATCTTTCCTCGGGCACCAAATTGGTTATTGGCTCTGATCGTTCGCTATTACTCGCATTACTCCGGCGTTCCCGAGGCCCTAAAATCAGAAAGTCAGTCAGATAAGTCGACTGAGATCAACTTCTCATTGTCTACGAGGACCTGATCACATTCCCACAGTTCCCCATTCATACTGGAAGTTGCCCAGTCCAACCACAGTCTGACCTGCTGGCCACTGAGCAGCTCCACTGGAGCCGCAGGTGCCTTGCTCAAGGGCACCTCAGTGGTGGTGATGAGGGGGGACAACAGCTGCTCTTTCACTTTCCACCACACTGATTTTAACCTGCCGGTCTGGGGATTGAACCAGCGACCTCCTGGTCACAAGTTCGCTTCTCTAACCTTTAGTCCAACGCTGCCACTTAACCCCAAATCTGAAATTAACACCCCAAACTGCACCTGACCAAACATTCAACTGCAGCGATTATTCTCGGTAAAATTACAATTATTATGCAACAAGAGCCATAAGGTGTAAATACTGTTGAGGAAAATAATTCAGAGTGCAGCAGGTGTAGATTAGTTAAGAATCAAAATAATTGAGGATGAAACAAATACAAAGAAATAGTCGTAGACTGAACCAATGTAGGTTTTTTGTAGTTTATTGAAGTATATATATTCTGCAGAATAGGAGGACTGGTTCACAGACCGCACGCAGCAATCTGGGGATTGAACCGACAACCTCCCGGTCACACGCTCGCTTCTCTAACCTCTAGACCAACGCTGCCACTAAACCCCAAATCTGAAATAAACACCCCAAACTGCACCTGACCAAACATTCAACTGCAGCGATTATTAAAGGTAAAATTACAATTATTATGCAACAAGAGCCATAAGGTGTAAATACACACAAAGGAGTATTAACATACACATTTAACTATTAACTATATAAACATGTAACTATATATTTTTAAGATAAACTTGTAACAAGCTCGCTTCTCTAACCTCTAGGCCACCGCTGCCCCACCACATTACTGACATGTGGAAACACTGCTGCCCCCGTTTTGGTTGTTTTGTAGTCTGGACGAGGACAAGCGGAGACCTTCGGGATCTTCCGGACCTTCCAGTAACAGTTCCACCTCGTCAGCGCTCCGACATAATAAATCCCTGCTCTTAGTTTTCGCCGTTGTCGTTCTTTCTCCAAAGTATTTCTTGTATTTTCACCTTCTACAGTCATGATCTTCACCTGCAGAGTAACGTAGTCAGACAATCTGCTTCCTGTTTACACCGGCACGCACCCGGCACGCACCCAAGTGGGTGTGAACGGTCATGTGATGTGTGATGTCAGACGTGTTAGTTCTGCTGCTGGAGCTAAAAACTCTCGTGTGGACGGAGATAGTTTTTTGTCTGAAAACCGCCGCTTTAAGTAATGAGTTTACTTCCATGCTGTGCATTTCTTCCTGTTGCTGTAAAATGTCTCTGACCGCGGTTGTTTGTTTTTGTGACTGCTTCCTGCAGGGAAGGCCTGGTTTGGGTCGACATCAACTGGATGGACAACGGAGAGTGTCTGGATCTGATCGAGAAGGTACAAACGGGGGGGGGGGGGGCGACTCGCAGGTCTCGCTCGATTCGAGAACTCCGGTTATGCGCAGAAGAAAGTAGGACGGTGCCGTTGACAAGGAGAGTTTCTGTGATAACTTGTAAAACACATTTCTAGAGAGTCTTGTCGCAGGTGAGATGGGGTGTAACTCAGTTCTAAATAACGAGATAATAATATACTTTGTTGAGGAGGCATTGGAGACGATATTACTTGTAATATTTACCTGAAAGCAGAGAGTTTTATAACAAGAGGGAACTAGCCCGACAAGCCGGACCCACATCCAGATGTTGGGTCTGGGAACTCCCCATTGGCTGGGCTCAGTCCGAGGGGCGGGACAAACGGTTGTCTTTCCCGTTCCCTCTGCACGCAATAGGACAGCGCTCCAACCAATCAGAGCAACGCTGGCTGATAGATTAAACTTAAAACTCGGAACACATCTTCCTGTTTTAAGAATGACTTCAGTGCCGTTCTTTGTTCTTTTTCTCAAAGAAAAGTTTAACTTCCAGAAGACCGCTGTTCACCAGCAGCAGCAGCCATAAGCCCCGCCCACCGACTCTATACACGATGTGATTGGCCAGACTCACAAGCCAACGGAGAGTTGCTAGGACCCCCCCTATAGCGGCTGCGTCTAGATTTCTAGGCTAAGAGAGAACTGAAACGGATGTATTATATCACATGTGTCAAACTCGAGGCCCGAGGGCCAAATACGGCCCCTCGCAGGCTTTGATCCGGCCCGCATTTCAATTTAGGTTCACAATAAATTTAGGCCCACCTAGTTTTATTTCGCTTTTTCCAAATTTTTTTGTGCTTTCTTATTTTTTTTTTTTTTACATTTTTGTTGCTTTTTTCAACCTTTTTTACGCCTATTCCGGCAGTTTATGCGTTTTTTTTCCAATGTTTTAGGCACTTTGTTTTACTCAATGTTTTGCTACTTTTTTGGAATTTCTTTGGTGCTTTTTACGATGTTTTCGGCACATTCTGATGTTTATGTCACTTTTTCACACAATTTTGACGCTTATTTTCTGCCATTTTCCAACTTTTTTGGCGCTTCTTTCAACGTATTTGTCGCTGGCTGAGGAACTTTTTGGGGCTTTATGAGGCCCAAAATGTAAGTGAGAAGACCACAGTATATTATACATGCAATAATACAGTCAAAATATTTGACTTTTTCTCTAAAATAAACACGCCAATAATCTCTTACATGTCTGGCCCTTGATGTGATTCTCATTTTCCAGTGTGGCCCTCTGGGAAACTGAGTTTGACACCCCTGTATTATATGATTAAAAAAATAACAATAGAGATCGGATTGGACAGTCAACAATAGCAGTCGGGAATAGGACGACTAAGATGATAACCTTATCTCTTTGTTTCCATAGAAACTGGGTCTCCTGGCACTGATGAACGAGGAGAGTCACTTCCCCAAAGCCACAGACGAAACCTTACTGGAGAAACTCCACAGCCAGCACTCGGTACGTCTGCTCCTCGCGCGGTAACAGCTGACGTCGTCGACCTTTCAGCAGCAAGACTCACATGAACCCGGTTTATGCTTTTATGCTTCATGTTGATGAGCAACATAAAGTACAGGAAATAACCACATGCAGAAACGTCAGATGAGTCGGACCTCCGTGTTTAACCCTCGTGTTGTCTTCCAGTCCATCATGAATTTGGCACTTTTCTCAACACTTTTTTAAATTCATGGTCATTAAACCTAATTTAAATGACATTATACTTAATTTTTGAGTTAAAAAAAGCAGAAATTAGGAATTGTTTTGACTAATAGTAACATTTAACTTGATATAAAGTTGAATAAAACACTCAAAATTCAATGAAAGTAATCATTAATTGTACCTGCAAAGATTGTTATACGGGTCCCATATTAGTGCTGGGCGGTATACCGGTTCATACCGAAAACCGGTGTATATTTTCGTCACGATGTTCATTTTTAATATACCGCCATACCGGTGTGTTTAATAACACAACGTCCGGAACGAACGTTACGCTGCGCCGCGCGACACTGTTTTAGACGGACCCTTTAAAATGCTGCACTTCTAAGCAGCGACGGTAAACAGCAGCGCACCAGAGGGACGTCACACGGAAGATGGATGCTGCAGAAGTAACGACACAGACGAACTTGTGCCAAGAAAAGGAGCCGCCGGGTCTGTTGTTTGGAGGTTTTTTGGTTTCCAAAAATCCGACGTTGACCAAACAACCGTTTTATGCGAGTGCTGTCGGGCTAAAATAGTCGCGAAAGGCGGCAACACGAGCAATTTGCTCCACCACCTCAGCTGCAAACACGTCTTGGAATATCAAGAATGTATGAAATTAAAGTCAGCAGGCTCAGCGCCCTCCACATCAGCAGGTAACACGGGGAAAGCAAAAGAAAAGAAAACTCGCTATGACAGAAAAAGCAGATTACAAACTCCATCACCAACCACCTCGCTAAAGACACGGTCCCGCTTAATACAGCGGTGAGGAATGAGTCAATTAAGTCAATTTACTGCAGTAATTCCTCTCTCAACGAGTAGAAAATGCATTGAACATCTGAATATGCATGAAAAAAAAACCGTCAAAAACCGGAAAAACGGCATAATTTTGAAGGCCAGTCGGACTGATCGGTCTCCCCGAGTTGGTCCAAAAAAATGCCTCGCAGCACACCGAAGAGACGAGACGTAATACGTCTCCATAACAGCAGGCGGCGCTGATCTGTATCGTCCAAAGAGGTCGGCGAGCCTCCTCAGAGCGAAGCTCCTATGGCGCCATTTTGTTGCTTGGTTAGTCACGCTCATCCCGCTCGTCGTTTCCTGGTTAGCTCTCCACCAATCAGATTGGTCGTTGAGTCCGACCGCCCGCCCTCCGATTCAACGAGTCAAATCGTCCCAAATGAAGGCCGACGGCTCCTCCGACTGACGACGGCACGGAACACACCGACCAGACTCGAGTCACCGACCTCGCCAGACTGTCAGCGGCCTTAGACACGCCCCCTGGCCCTGATTGGTGCATCTGAACAGTTAGACACGCCCCTCTGGTCCTGATTGGTGCATCTGAACAGGGAGCGGTGGATTTCTGTAAATCCCCCTCCAGGCTGTAGGTGGAGCCAGAGGAATGACCTGCTTCATGTAGTTCTACTGGAACATCGGGTCAGTTTCAGCAGATATATGACAGAAAGGTAGTTTTATAAGTACTACCTACTGCACCTTTAAGCGTTAAAGTTACGGCTGTGAATTACTTACCTGGCAGGGGAGATACCATGATCAAGAATTCCCCAAATGTGGGAATCTTGGCTGCATAATTTGAGGTAGTGGGGGACTGCGTTCGCGCTAATGTCCCCACTGGGGATCAATAAACAGTATAAATTAAAATTAAATTGATGTAAACGGCAGAAATAAACAAGTTTTTTGAGTCATTTGTCCAGTCGGAAGTGATTTATTTGTGTTTTTGTGCATGGTGTACGGTAAAAAGGAACAGCTGCCAGCCGGCACATTTGGTAATGTTGTTAGCGTCTGTTGCTAACAGGACCTCTGCACAGTTCTGGGCTTTTTGAGTCTGGAGCAAACTTGAAACTCTGACTTGATTTAAACACTGATGTGAGTGCAAGTAGTAAAGATTTCCAAGAGTTTAATTTGAATAAATATGAGCGGCTGTAAATATTTCAGTGAATATTTTCTTGGCTGTGCTCTCAGTGGAGCTTTACAGCCTCATTAAACTGCATTATGAGTCGGATATTTCACGCCGTTTACACCCCGGTTAAAAGGGTAGTAACTATCGGAGTTCATTCTTTACTCACAGATTTCATTTTACAGCTTTTGGCAAATATTTATTTAAAATAACCCATTTTACAACAGCATTAGGAACACATTGTTCTTATGCTGAGCTCGGCCCTCGGGGGGAAGCAGCTGCAGAAGAGATTATGAACGGGATTGGTAATCTTCTTTTCTCTGTGACTGTGATGGAGGAAGGAGGAGCATTAAACTGTTTCCTGTCTCTCGCCGCAGAAAAACTCCTTCTACGTGAAACCACGCGTCGCCGTGCACAACTTCGGGGTCAGGCACTACGCAGGAGAGGTAAGATACTGACATCAGTGCTGCCTGTGTGTGTGTGTTTCATTTTATTTTAGTATAGTTCCCGCACGCCGCTATCGCTGCAGCATCACCATTTATTATAAAGGTCCCGGTGTGTGACGTGTTTATTGTTCATTATCAAAATTCACTAACTTCTCCTTTTTCATGAATATTTACCACCACCATCAATTCTGAGTATTCCTATTGGCTGGAAATGTTATATTTGATGATGGAAGTAGGGCTGGGAAAAAAAATTATTTGATTTAAAAATCGAGTTGGTAGGTCAAATCGATTCATGTTTTCCAAAAATCGATTTTTTTTTTTAGATTTTCTTTTTTTTTTTTAGGTTTTATTATATATAATATATATATATATATATATATATATATATATATATATATATAATATAAATACAGTATAAATAATTTGGATGTTTAACAATCTTTGTTGCACACTGCACAGTGACACTTCAGTCAGAGAAAGGGTTTGTCTTTGCAATTTTAGTTTATGTTGATGCACTTTAATTAAATACAATAAATATTGTAAATAAATACAATAAATGTATATTTTTTAAAATATATTTACAGTTCGCAGTTATTTTGTTTTAAATGGAAGGGGGGAAAAAATCAAATCGTAAATTGAGTTTTTTATGAAAAAAACGCCCAGCTCTAGTCTCTGCACGCCGCTCTCGCTGCAGCATCACCATTTATTATAAAAGTCCCGGTGTGTAACGTTTTTAGTTGTTTATTATTAAAATCTGTGTTGCCCGTTCACTAACTTCTCCTTTTTCATGAATATTTACCATCAATTCCAAGTATTCCTATTGGCTGGAAATTTGAAATAATAATAAATAAAAAAATGCAACAAAAATGTTTTATTTTTTTTAAGCAACAAAAACTTCTGAAAACAATGACAAATTTAAAAAAAAGAAGCTTAAAATGTCGGAGAATGCCACAAAAAAAGATGGAAAAAGCAAAAAAAAAAGTGAAAAAAATCTACAAAAATGACAAAAAATTAGACAAATGCGAAGTGCAGTTTGACAATCAAAGATATTTGACTTTTCAATGAAATAAAAGCAATAAAGTCAACATGTCCGGCCCTTAATGTGATTGTCATTTCCCAGTGTGGAAGTGAAGTTAGTGGAAGTGAGTTTTACATACTCATAATAATAATAATAATAATAATAATAATAATAATAATAACAATGTGAAGTTAATTTCAGTTACTATACTTCCTAGAGGTTGACTAGAGGCTCACTGCTATTTATAAGTTCCTAGTAAAGTTTGGTGTAGAAGACCATTGTTCATATATACGGGTCAGATACTAGTCCAATAAAAGTCCAAAAGGTGAAAGCTGCGTGTTGGGGAGCTGCTCCTCTTGTCCCCGCCCCTGTAATGAGTCTGTGGCGCCCCCTGGCGGCGTGTTGCAGGTGTTGTACGACGTGAGGGGGATGCTGGAGAAGAACAGAGACACTTTCAGGGACGACGTCCTCAACTTGCTGAGGGACAGCAGGTACGTTACAGCTTTTCTGACTTTTCCTCATCGAAGAAGAGACATGTCGGTGCGTGTCTCTAGATGTTAACTGTTATGTTGTGTGTCAAATGCATTGGTGTAAATGTGTATAATAATGTTTTTGTCAATTGCAAATTCACACAGTCAAATTGTCACGCTTTGTTGATGATAATTAAACTGAAATAAGCAGCAATAATCACACCTGAAAAAGTATAACGGCTCTTTTAGTTTCAATTTTTTGTCATTTATTATAATGTTTTTGGCACTTTTTTCCATTAACACCAGTATATTCACCACTAGACCTATTTATTTGCACTAGTTTTACACTTATTTGTGGAATTCATTGTCAATAAACCTCCATTTATATTACATTTTCTACTTTTTGTGTAAGAAAAAAGCAGAAATACGAATGATTTTTGACTTAATGTGTTAAGGTGGGAGGAATGGAGGTGATGGATATAATCACAGATCTGTTAGTCAGGATGATGCTATGACGTTGAATACATTCTGTGAAAATAAGAGATCTGATCCATAATTTCCTTTGTGAACCATCCGTGTTATTTTGGGGCAATTTTGGTTAAAAGAAACCCAAATTTATGACGTAGAAACTTTGAAAAAAGGAGGATTAATATCTTATTAACAGAAACGTTTCCTCGATTTTGTAAATAAAAATATGAGAATAAAGTTTTACAATTACATAGAGCTAATTTATTATCTTAATTTCTACAGACAGACTGTCTGACTGTCCGACTGTCTGACTGACTGACTGACTGACTGTCTGTCTGTCTGTCTGACTGACTGACTGACTGACTGACTGACTGACTGACTGTCTGTCTGACTGACTGTCTGACTGTCTGACTGACTGACTGTCTGTCTGACTGTCTGTCTGACTGTCAGACTGACTGACTGACTGACTGACTGACTGACTGTCTGTCTGTCTGACTGACTGACTGTCTGTCTGACTGACTGACTGTCTGTCTGTCTGTCTGTCTGACTGACTGACTGACTGACTGTCTGTCTGACTGACTGTCTGACTGTCTGACTGACTGACTGACTGACTGACTGTCTGTCTGTCTGTCTGACTGTCTGTCTGACTGTCAGACTGACTGACTGACTGACTGTCTGTCTTACTGACTGACTGTCTGACTGACTGTCTGTCTGTCTGACTGACTGACTGACTGACTGACTGTCTGTCTGACTGACTGTCTGACTCTGACTGACTGACTGACTGACTGACTGACTGTCTGACTGACTGACTGACTGTCTGACTGTCTGACTGACTGTCTGTCTGTCTGACTGACTGTCTGTCTGTCTGACTGACTGTCTGACTGACTGACTGACTGACTGACTGACTGACTGACTGACTGTCTGACTGACTGACTGACTGTCTGTCTGACTGACTGACTGTCTGTCTGACTGACTGACTGACTGACTGTCTGACTGTCTGACTGACTGTCTGACTGACTGACTGACTGACTGTCTGTCTGTCTGACTGACTGTCTGACTGACTGACTGACTGACTGTCTGACTGACTGACTGACTGTCTGTCTGACTGACTGACTGTCTGACTGACTGACTGACTGTCTGTCTGTCTGTCTGTCTGTCTGACTGACTGACTGACTGACTGACTGACTGACTGTCTGTCTGACTGTCTGTCTGACTGTCAGACTGACTGTCTGACTGACTGTCTGACTGACTGTCTGTCTGTCTGACTGACTGTCTGTCTGTCTGACTGACTGACTGTCTGACTGACTGACTGACTGTCTGTCTGTCTGTCTGTCTGTCTGACTGACTGACTGACTGACTGACTGACTGACTGACTGACTGACTGACTGACTGTCTGACTGACTGTCTGACTGACTGTCTGACTGACTGTCTGTCTGTCTGACTGACTGTCTGTCTGTCTGTCTGTCTGACTGACTGACTGACTGACTGTCTGTCTGACTGACTGTCTGACTGTCTGACTGACTGACTGACTGACTGACTGTCTGTCTGTCTGTCTGACTGTCTGTCTGACTGTCAGACTGACTGACTGACTGACTGTCTGACTGTCTGTCTGACTGACTGACTGACTGTCTGACTGTCTGACTGACTGTCTGTCTGTCTGACTGACTGTCTGTCTGTCTGACTGACTGTCTGACTGACTGACTGACTGTCTGACTGACTGACTGACTGTCTGTCTGTCTGACTGACTGACTGACTGACTGACTGACTGTCTGTCTGACTGACTGACTGTCTGTCTGACTGACTGACTGACTGTCTGACTGTCTGACTGACTGTCTGACTGACTGACTGACTGACTGACTGTCTGACTGACTGACTGACTGTCTGTCTGACTGACTGTCTGTCTGACTGACTGACTGACTGTCTGACTGACTGACTGACTGTCTGACTGACTGACTGACTGTCTGTCTGACTGACTGACTGTCTGACTGACTGACTGACTGTCTGTCTGTCTGACTGACTGTCTGACTGACTGACTGACTGACGGACTGACTGTCTGTCTGTCTGACTGACTGACTGACGGACTGACTGTCTGTCTGTCTGACTGACTGTCTGACTGACTGACTGACTGTCTGACTGACTGACTGACTGTCTGTCTGTCTGACTGACTGACTGACTGTCTGTCTGACTGACTGACTGACTGACTGACTGACTGACTGACTGACTGACTGACTGACTGACTGCCTGACTGATATAGTAGGGTGCATTATCAGTCCCATTTGGGTAACAACTTTTGAACTGCAGTTCCTTAATTTAAACGATGAAGCTCTTGTGCCGTCATGTCCTGAATCCCTCTTTGCGTGTACTTGTACTTGCACGTGTACTCCAGCTGCTCCCTTTGTTTCCTGCATCCCTCTTTGCGTGTACTTGTACTTGCACGTGTACTCCAGCTGCTCCCTTTGTTTCCTGAATCCCTCTTTGCGTGTACTTGTACTTGCACGTGTACTCCAGCTGCTCCCTTTGTTTCGGCAGGTTGGACTTTGTCTACGATCTGTTTGAACACGTGTTGAGCCGAAACAAGCAGGACACCCTGAAGAGCACCAAGCACAGACGGCCCACGGTCAGCTCCCAGTTTAAGGTGAGCCACAGATACGCAGCGCGCCGACTGTTTCTAAAGGCCGCTTCATGCCGTAGCCCGGCGTGCACCTGTCCAAAAATGTAACTACACGTCGCGGCAACGCGCGTCTCTCGGCCGTGTTTTGGTAGCGTTGCATCAAAGTGCCCATATTATGAAAAAAAATCACTTTTTCTGGGATTTGGGATGTTATTTTGTGTCTCTGGTGCTTCCACACGCATACACACTTGGGAAGAAATCCATCCATGTTGTTCTGAGTGAGATACGGTTTCTGAATGATTCCTGCCTTCAGTCTCCGGGTGAGCTGGTCAACATCTGCACGGCTCTTTACGTAACTAGCCGAAACGACGGGCTAAACACAACCGTTAGCATGCTAGCGCTAGCGTTAGCATGCTAGCTCGTTCTCAATGGCAAAGCGCTGCTACAACACACACAAGTTCACCATAATCTCCAAAAGAAGTACTTCCATGTGCGCCCTCCTTTAGAAGAAGTCTCCCGGCTAATCCTGCCTTGTAACTGACCAAAGTTGGAGAAACAACCTTTCTTTTACTGTCTGTGGAGCTAACTGACATGATCTACCATCTGAGCTACTGAGCATGTGCAGAGTGGAATCAAAGATAGTACAGAAGGAAAGATGATTCACTCTGTAGCTAAAACAGAGACCTGAACACAAGGTGAAAAGAGGAGCTGCAGCAGTGAGAGAGAGATGTGCTGTACAACAACAATATATTAAATACCATGTAAACATATTCTGGTACAACCTTAAAATACAATTATGAACCTGAAGATGAGAAGAATATGGGATCTTTAATATACAGCACCCACTGCGGTGTTTCAATCATTAAGTGTGTTCAGTGTGTATTTAAACTAGCTCATGCTGCGCGTGCGCTAACCCTGGAAATTTGGATTTGGTGCATGCCTAGAATTACCCCCCCAAAAGTTTGTTTAAAGTACATTTTACTCATACATCCATGGTGAAAAGACGTGTATTAATAGATCGATTTCTGGATTTTATTTATCGATATCAGATCCCTTAAATAAAAACAGATTGATTTTAATTGGAGAACCGTTTATTTTAACCCAGGCCTAGTGTTATAAGTAGTAGCTGCAGTAGTAGTAGTAGTAGTAGTAGTAGTAGTAGTAGTAGTAGTAGTAGTAAAAGTACTCACAGTAATAATACTGAAGTAGTAACAGAAGTGTTTTGTTTTTGCAGGATTCTTTGCACTCCCTGATGGCCACACTCAGCACATCCAACCCATATTTTGTTCGATGCATCAAACCAAATACACACAAGGTGAGTGCTGACACACACACACACACACACACACACACACACGCATACACACACACACACACACACACACACACACACACACACACACACACACACACACGCATACACACGCGCACACACAGACACACACACACACAGACACACACCCTCAGTAAACATTAGCAGGTCAGGATGTCGGAGCACTGAAGTGTGTGTGTGTGTGTGTGTGTGTGAATCGTTTGTCATTTTAATAATCAAACAGTCCTCCCCCACCGACCAACGAGCCGCATACAGGAATGAGAAGTGTCTGGCCCTGTTGGTGCCCTTCGACCCCTCCCCCCCATCCCCCATGGTTGCCTAGCAACAGGCTGGAGCAGTGGAGAATGGCGGCATCATGCACCCAAATGTTATACAGGACAAAAGTTACGTCTGCACGGTGACTCCCAGCGCTGATCGGACGGAGATGATCTGTAATCGCAAAATATTTTTTTTCTGGCCTGTAACGTTAAATATGGCGCCAAAACATCCCTTCTGGATGGCGTCCCCGTGTTTGTCTGCCGGACTCCCCCCGGGCTATCAGAGTATTGACTACCTCATTGGCGGGACTGTTCTCCGTTCAGTATCTTGTCGATATTTGTCTCGGTGCCTCGTCCACTTATGCCGAGGTTAATGGATAAATCAATTAGTTGTCTCCTATCAAATTAATCGCCAACTATTTTGATAACCGTTTAATCGGTTTGGGTCATTTTTCTTATGAAGAATTCTCTGATTCCAGCTTGATGAATGTGAGTTTCTTCTCTCCTCTGGGACAGTAAACTGAATATCTAACATCTGAGGACGACATGTTGGGTTTTTTTGGGAAACACTGGTCCATATTTTTCACCATTTTCTGACATTTTATACACCGAACAACTAATCCATTAATAGACATACTGGCTGATCGGCTGTCAGGTAGAAACTAATTGAAATGTAAAGTAGCTGACTGAGTTTTTGGAGATTTTCTTTGTAACCACAAGGTCTCTGGTATAATCCCAATGCCATCAGTGTGAAAAGGCTCTTGCACTTAAAGGGAAAGTTCACCACCTTTTATTGTGGACGTCCAATCAGTGTTGATGGTAAATGTAGTCAATTGGGGAAATAAATTCCTCTACAGGCTAATTCAGCTTGGAAACAGCTGGACAGATGCTTAAGATAGATAGATAGATAGATAGATAGATAGATAGATAGATAGATAGATAGATAGATAGATAGATAGATAGATAGATAGATAGATAGTACACCATCTACACCATCTAAGTACATAGATGCAAAGATAAGATACACACTTGTGTGTATCTTATCTTTAGAGTCCTCTGGGAGACCAGCTGGACAGCCGAGGCCAAGCGCGACCATCTGGTCTCTTCTGATCGCATGTTAAACAAGACTGGATGGCGACTTTTGAATGGGGCTTAATGTAGTGAGAGAAGGAGGTTTTTTGGGGGGGCTGCCCCAGGGGAAACAAGGGTCAGGGCGACACGGCACGTGGCTCTTAAAAGCCCCCGAGGGGCGTCCCTGTCATCTGCCTGTTTGGCTCTGAGCAGGTGTCATCGGGCAGGAGAGATGGAGACAGATGGAGAGAGATGGAGGGAGATGGAGAGAGATGGAGAGAGATGGAGAGAGATGGAGGGAGATGGAGAGAGATGGAGAGAGATGGAGAGAGATGGAGAGAGATGGAGGGAGATGGAGAGAGATGGAGGGAGATGGAGGGAGATGGAGGGAGATGGAGGGAGATGGAGAGAGATGGAGAGAGATGGAGGGAGATGGAGAGAGATGGAGGGAGATGGAGGGAGATGGAGGGAGATGGAGAGAGATGGAGGGAGATGGAGGGAGATGGAGAGAGATGGAGGGAGATGGAGGGAGATGGAGAGAGATGGAGGGAGATGGAGGGAGATGGAGAGAGATGGAGGGAGATGGAGAGAGATGGAGAGAGATGGAGGGAGATGGAGGGAGATGGAGAGAGATGGAGGGAGATGGAGAGAGATGGAGAGAGATGGAGGGAGATGGAGAGAGATGGAGGGAGATGGAGAGAGATGGAGGGAGATGGAGAGAGATGGAGGGAGATGGAGAGAGATGAGGGAGATGGAGACAGATGGAGAGAGAAGGAGAGAGATGGAGAGAGATGGAGGGAGATGGAGAGAGATGGAGGGAGATGGAGAGAGATGAGGGAGATGGAGAGAGATGGAGAGAGAAGGAGAGAGATGGAGAGAGATGGAGGGAGATGGAGAGAGATGGAGAGAGATGGAGAGAGGAGAGATGGAGGGAGATGGAGAGAGGAGAGATGGAGGGAGATGAGAGAGATGGAGAGAGATGGAGAGAGATGAGGGAGATGGAGAGAGATGGAGGGAGATGGAGAGAGATGGAGGGAGATGGAGAGAGATGGAGAGAGATGGAGAGAGATGAGGGAGATGGAGAGAGATGGAGGGAGATGGAGAGAGATGGAGAGAGATGGAGGGAGAAGGAGAGAGATGGAGAGAGATGGTGAGAGATGGAGAGAGATGGAGGGAGATGGAGGGAGATGGAGGGAGATGGAGAGAGATGGAGGGAGAAGGAGAGAGATGGAGAGAGATGGTGAGAGATGGAGAGAGATGGAGGGAGATAAGAGTATGACGATGATGTGTGAGTGTGTATGTCAGAAACTACGCGCTGAAATCAACACTTCAATGCGGAAGCAAAGTCAAATTTGAACGTTTAACTCTTCTGTTTTTGACATTTTTGGAAAGTAGACGTTTTGGGAATGACAGACCTGCAGCTATTTTGGGTGCAGTGATGTTGAAAAAGCCTGCAGGGTCACAGGCAGATGGGAGTGTGCAGTCTCTGTGGAAATATCAATATATTGACAGAATGCATAATGGTGCCGACAGACTGCTGGCTCTATCACACATAGATATGTACACTTTCAAATAGTCACACACCAAAGACACAGGAGTCATACCAGGAAGTGACTTCACTGATTTGGCAGTAGTAGTAGCAGTTTTCCTCTAACATGACATGTGTTTAAGTCTACCGGATCAGATATTGATAACTGCCTTTTAACATTAATATGAGTTTTTTTTTATTGATGTAATGTAACCTGCCTGAATGTGTGCTAATGTGCTTCTTGTTTGATATTGTATATCGTCATATTCTTTTGTGTTGTATTATCTTGTATATTGTTGTTGTTTTCCTGCCTCGGGACTACAGGTGAAAATTAGCATTTATGCTATAACCTGGCTCATTTACAGTCTGTACAGAAATGTTAGACTGTTCATTAATGTGCAATGTCCCGAATAAATAAATAAATAAGTTCCCCCAGCCTGCCTATGGTTCCCCAGTGGCTAGAAATGGCGATAGGTGTAAACCTGACCCGGACAGAACGTAAACACAGAGGGCCAGATGTACTGACGCTTTTGCGCCCACTTCAGGCATATTTGTTTATCAACATGCGCGTAAAAGCATGGCGAGGTAGAAACAGGCCGCACTGACATGTCATCCTGGTTAAAGACAACTTGACATGATGTCATCCTGGTTAATGACAACATGACATAATCAAGACAACCCAAACAATGTCAACTTCTCATGACAAAAACCGAATTACATTCAATGACAGAACTCATAAACGTTTATGACTTGTTTATAACACGTTTATGACACGTTCATGACAGTGTCATGTCACGATTATGTCGATACCTTGAAGTAAAGCGTTACCGACCATGCTTACTAAAAAGGGAGCGTGGGGAAACAAAGTGTTTTTGTCATTACCTGTAAAATAAAATAAAAAAAATGAAAGCACTAAAATTATTTTAAGTGATAAGTAAACAAAGATATTACATTATTACAAAAAGTCCCTCAAATCACCTCTTGTTTTCTTGTTTGTTTTAATATTATAACTTTATATTTTGTGATCGGTACACTCAGCTGACAGACGTAGGACTCAGTTTGGATAAAAGGAGGATCAGCAGGCAGATGTCAGCACTTACAGACATTTTCCATTACGTCTGTGTCGGCACAACAACTCCAATTCATGCTCTCGCTCGCTCGCTCGCTCATAAAGCGCTGCCATTCTCATCATCTACGCTCATCAAATGCAATCGCTCGCCACCACGGCTACAGTGTGTGTGTGTGTGTGTGTGTGTGTGTGTGTGTGTGTGTGTGTGTGTGTGTGTGGTCAGGGGGATGCAGCTAGGGGGGGCTGCCATCATAGGGAGCATGCAAATATGGAGGAGATGCTTTGTCTGTCCTTTTAATGTGTTGAGTAAAGACCTGCAGAAGTATGTGAGCCATGTAGACCTGTCACCACGTCAATGACTCTTCCCACAGTATTTGGATCTTCTTGTTTCTCTTGCGATGCCTTTCAGATCCAAATAAAAGCATTTAAGTGTGTGTGTGTGTGTGTGTGTGTGTGTGTGTGTCTGTGTGTGTGTGTGTGTGTGTGTGTGTGTGTGTGTGTGTAGGCTTGTTTAACTATATTTGTGGGGTCCAAAAACCGGGAGTCCAGTATACTTGTGGGGCCTGGACAGCCTTGTGGGGTCCAAAATGCTGGACCCCACATGGTTAAAGGGCTGTTTGAGGGTTAAGACTTGGTTTTAGAATTAGGTTATGGTTAGGGTGAGGGTTAAGGTTAGGCATTTAGTTGTGATGGTTAAGGTGAGGGTAACGGGCTAGGGAATGCATTATGCCAATGACGGGTCCCCACAAAGATAGTGCCACAAACCTGTGTGTGTGTGTGTGTGTGTGTGTGTGTGTGTGTGTGTGTGTGTGTGTGTGTGTGTGTGTGTGTGTGAATCCGTGTTGGCAGCACACTGTGTGTTTTTGTGTCTGTAGAACAGACTGCATACCACACAGTTGCATACACACCTCTCACCCATTCCTGTTATAGTTATCAGTTGAAACTATGAATGTGTATTAATTTAAGATGTTCAGACTCATCCTCCATTCTGATGAACTCCAAACTGTTCGTGATTACTCGCTTGTTCCTGATTAGTTTGGAACAAATGAAAATGGATCGGTGAATAGACGAGGTCATTCTTATAGCACCTTTAAGGCTTCACAATTTGCCTCTCATTTATCGATTCGCACACATATTCATACACCGATGGTGACGAGAGGGTCCGGGGATCCGTCAACGCATGTATGCATGTATGTAGGTGTGTGTGTGTGTGTGTGTGTGTGTGTGTGTGTGTGTGTGTGTGTGTGTGTGTGTGTGTGTGTGTATGTATGTATGCATGCATGCATACATACTGAGTCAAATAAATGTAAAGGTGGAGAGTATTTATTTACTAATATATGAAAGTCTTCCAGCTTTTAGGTAATGAATAGACTGCATACAGAGATGCATGCATTTTACTTCATTACCATTTTACTATGTGACGTATCTCATGATAAGTTTACAAAAAGGATAAGATCACCCATGATGTGTATCGATGACTCTGTGTAGTTGATAGTTGATAGATGATAGATGGTCCTGATCCGTCCAGTTCAGACCGTCTGAGGGCCGCGTGATGCCGGTCCATCAGACCACTGAGCTGAGTGGACGCAAGAGACACCGCACCACGTTTAAATGTAAACATCCTGCTCTCACTCTCTCTCTCTCTCTCTCTCTCTCTCTCTCTCTCTCTCTCTCTCTCTCTGTGTCTCTCTCTCTCTCTCTGTGTCTCT
>CM042436.1:36389867-36417367 GCA_023631565.1 Gymnocephalus cernua | reverse complement strand
TCGGTGAACTATTTTCGTAAAATTTGAGATCGTATTCCAAACGAGCCGCCATCTGGCCGGCATTAAGCTCGGATGTGAAATCCGCGAGAGCTTGTACGCACGTGACGCGTTCGTCCAATCAGCTGCCGGTCGACGTCCCCGGTCCCTCCCCCTTTCCGCTTTGTAGTCAAGATGGCGCAGGTTTAGTGCGCGTAGCGTCCATCGTTCCTCACTGAACTTTTGGACCGATTTTAGGGGGTCATCCAGGTACTTTCAGTGCGTTATCTCCACGATATACTTAAAACTAAGCGTGTGAAGTGTGCAAGTAGGCGGTTTGAGACGCAGCCGTAGTGTCTGAACCGTTAGAGTAAAACCAAATTCTGACATCTGACCATCATGTCATTTTTCTACCAATCCAAAGAACCCTAAAAAAAAGATGCATCAACTTTGTTTCTTAAAGGAGAATTCCGTCCAATTGTTATGTTAACCTTGATCGCTATAATTATGCGTGTACTGTCTATTGACAAAACCCCCGACCACCAATCGGTGCAGGCAACAGGAAGCAGCTGCAGCTACCTCCGCTAGCTCCCACTGAGCTAACGCGCAGTAGTCGGGGCAGATTTTAGAGCGCCTTTGTGCCTCTTAACAGACACAAAATGCAATTGACATGTCTGTGCAACATGAACGTGACAACAAGGTGCGTTTTCAACTCAGACATTGTTTAACTTCACCTACCCTGTGTCGATGCTGCTGGTGGGTAGCTCGCCCGGTTAGCTGCTAGCTAGCTGTTAGCTGCTAGCTAGCTGTTAGCTGCTAGCTAGCTGTTAGCTGCTAGCTAGCTGTTAGCTGCTAGCTGCCGTCTGTGATAAGTTTGTTCAGCCAAAATATCACGCAGCAGTTCCGTGTGTATTTGCAGCTCATCCATTTTGTGTGTGATCGATCTGGTGTTTGTTTGTTTTATTTGGATCCCCATTAGCTTCAGCATAAGCTAAAAGCTATTCTTCTTCTTCTTCTTCTCCTACAATCTATCATGTGACAATACAATTTACAACATCACATTACACACCATACGCACAAGACATTCAAGATTCAAGATTAACTTTATTGTCCCACAACGTGGGAAATTTGTCTTGGGCACTCAGCCGTAGTACTGCAGCCATAGTACAACCAAATAAACACAGACAGCATGTACAGACAAATACAAACAAATACTGTGCAATACTGTACCACAGGCCATACTATGGTCCTGATGGTGTATAAAAACCCAACACGGTGTCATGCAATACACTGGTAAAACATTACTGAAAATAAATTAAAGTAATTCATTTTAAGTTAAAAAAAAAACAAAAAAAAATTCACATTACACAACATTTGAAAGTAAACATATCAAACAAACGCAATAAAAAAAATAACAAAATCTCTCTAAATTGATATAAAATATTGAAATATCTTTGAAGGTAATATTTCTTAAGTGTTTTGTTGTTTGATAGTATTTGGGAGAGAGTTCCATTCACACATTGCTCTGTACCTGACTGAACGGTGGATTGATTTGGTAGAATAAGACCACCTACTAATGCACGCCTCGTTGGATAATGATGTGTGTGTTGGTGAGTAGGAGGCTTATTAATTGCATGTTCTGGAGGGAGTGGTACAGCGATCAAGATTAACGTGAAAATTGGCCAGAATTCCCCTTTAACTAACCCGACTGCCAGAATCAGACCCATCAGTGTTGTTACTGCTGTGTAGTTTTTAAAACGCCACGCGCTGGACGAGCGGACATCCGTTCTGATGATTCCTGTTTGTCGTCTCGTTGATCGGACTTGAAGACTTTCAGAACCGGATCGATCCGTATTGATTTTCAGGAAGCAGAAGAAAACATCAACACGGGTCAAACAACACGGGACTTTAAGTATATGTTTCAAAGAAGCTGGAGGTAATTCTCTATGCGACTAATGTCGGCTTAATGATCCACGATAAAGGTCTGTCTGTCTGTCTGTCTGTCTGTCTGTCTGTCTGTCTGTCTGTCTGTCTGTCTGTCTGTCTGTCTGTCTGTCTGTCTCTCTGTCTGTCTCTCTGTCTGTCTCTCTGTCTGTCTGTCTGTCTGTCTGTCTGTCTGTCTGTCTCTCTGTCTGTCTGTCTGTCTCTCTGTCTGTCTGTCTGTCTGTCTCTCTGTCTGTCTCTCTGTCTGTCTCTCTGTCTGTCTGTCTGTCTGTCTGTCTGTCTGTCTGTCTGTCTGTCTGTCTGTCTGTCTGTCTGTCTGTCTGTCTCTCTGTCTGTCTGTCTGTCTGTCTCTCTGTCTGTCTCTCTGTCTGTCTGTCTGTCTGTCTGTCTGTCTGTCTGTCTGTCTCTCTGTCTGTCTGTCTGTCTCTCTGTCTGTCTGTCTGTCTGTCTCTCTGTCTGTCTCTCTGTCTGTCTGTCTGTCTGTCTGTCTGTCTGTCTGTCTGTCTGTCTGTCTCTCTGTCTGTCTCTCTGTCTGTCTCTCTGTCTGTCTCTCTGTCTGTCTGTCTGTCTGTCTGTCTGTCTGTCTGTCTGTCTGTCTGTCTGTCTGTCTCTCTCTCTGTCTGTGGTTCTTGTAATGGTTTCAGCCCAGTAGCATCTCTGCAGGTTCCTGTTTTTGAGAAATTCAAGCCCACGAGAAACCTCCTCCAAACGGGGTCAGACTTAAATCCAGCAGGGTCAGGGATTTAGACTGGATTAGTGTCCTTCTATGAGCGGTAAACATTGTTCCAGGGATTCCCCAGAACCCCAGTGAAGGAGCCCCTACTGAGCAGTGGGTGATAATCCTGCTGGTCCCACATTCAGACCTGGACACCCAGAAGCAAACAAAGAACCCCAGAGATCTTTTGGTTCCAGATGCTCTTAGATGTTCTCCTGTTTAAAGAGGAACTATGCAGTTTATTTAATCTTAATGTACGTTAACTGAGCATCTTCCGAGTCATTGTGATGGTTATATGACTTGTTTCTGGTTGAATGGTGGTCGTCTCCCCCCCCTAGCGCCTGGGAGATGAAAAACCACCCTCGCAACTTTTGGGCCGGTGAGCCGGCGGCCTCAGCGTCAGGAAGTACGGCGTGATATCAGGTCACGCCGTGTAACGAATCGCTTCACGGCGCCGCACGCATACGGCCGTTCAGGAACCGGCTAACGAGGTAGAGATGGAGTTTTTCACACTATCGTCACGGCTGAGCCGGCAAAAAAGAAGCAGAAAGCTAGCAAAGCATTGTGGGAGGAAGAGAGGAAGAGGAAACGGCAGACTGACCGAGAGAGGAGTCAGACACGAGGAAACATAGGAGCTGCCAGATATCTATCTATTCGAGGATTTTGAGGTTTCGAAGTCAGTCAGTGTTTCTTTTTTTGCCGCAAAAGAGAGGATAAAACTCTGAAGGGAGATTCTGTATTATACCAAAATGTTTTCAGAAGAGCACCAACATCGCCTGAGGAACAATGAGAAAATCTAATTTGATAGTTTTCTAGTTAATACATCCAATTATCTCTCGCTGCTTCTCAGGGCGCTGAAGTGCAATTTCAGCCGTATATATATATGACCGTTTTATGTAAAATTGCTCACGCAGGATCCAGATGAAAGTATTCAGACAGTCGTGTGTCCGGAGCTTGGGCCAGATGTTCCAGATGATTGTTAGCATTTACACACAAATGGGCATCCTAACTTCAAGATTTCCCAAAACGTGTGTTTCTCATTGGAGGGCTAGAGTTAGTGGTTAGAATATACGTGAATGTTTGAATGAGAAATGATTAAAGAAGTTTAAGGATTATGCCACGTTCGGACTATCGGTACCTTCTTATTGGTGGTGAATGATGGACGGCTCATCCTGAGTTTGGTTGTATTTCCCGTGTCTTCCCCCGCCAGTTCCCAACCCCCTTGGGAGCGGACTACCACGCCCCCCTTTTGTCCTGTTGAATGCCCTGAGCTCTGGGTCTTTTAGCAGGGTAGTTGGGCTGAGAAAGACACTGAGTTTACCCCTCGGGGTATTGTTGTCACCCCCCTGCAGAGGCCTGAGACGGTCTGTCCGCCTCTGGATGCCGATTTATGTCACTGTTGTTGTTGTTGTACAGTTCTCTACATTTATCTTATTTGATTTTATTTCCGTGAATTTTTATTTCATTTTTATTCTTATCCATACTTTCTATATTTAGCTAGAAGTTTATTATTATTATTATTATTATTATTATTATTTACTGTTTTGTGTTTACTTTCTATATTTAGCTAGGAGTTTATTATTATTATTATATTATTATTATTATTTATTGTTTACTGTTTCGTGTTTACTTTCTATATTTAGCTAGGAGTTTATTATTATTATTATTATTATTATTATTATTTATTGTTTACTGTTTCGTGTTTACTTTCTATATTTAGCTAAGAGGTTGCATGTTTTTTAGCTTTTTTCTATACTGTTTTTTGTAAGTGTTTTGTAAAATGCTGCAAATCTGCTGCTGGAAATCCAATTTCCTTGCGGGCGTCATCCCAAAAGGATCAATAAAGAGAAGTCTTTTTCAGTGGTAAAGTAAGGCAGGGGGCGGGGGGGCAGCTTCCTGACACGGCTCGGCTTTGTACGCTGCAAACCGTCCATGCAAATGTCAGTTATGCAAATGAGGACCTCTCTGGGGCCGGTGGTAGTTAAAGGGCGCCATTCAATCACTCAGTCAAGATCTGGTGGTGAATTGGTCTCTCTTCATCTCAGCAGCTCCAATGGGCCATCAACGGGCTATCAGGGGAGATGGGCGCTGAATAAAGGGGGCATTACAAGCCGGTATAAAAGCCCCCTCTTGTTCTGAGCCCCCCCCCCCCCCCCCCCCCCCTACGCCCACTGAGGTGACAGGGTGAAAGGGGTCCCCGGGAAAACGGCTTTCACTGAATGCACTTCTGTAAGTAATAATGGTATCTCAATGCCGAGTGTGTTTTTTTGGAGGGTTTTGATTTGTTGATGGATTCTGCTGTCGCACTCACTTCTCTCCGAGTTCAACGTTGTGAATGAGGGGAATGCAGCGTTGTGCATGTGAATCGCTGTACGTGCGTTTAAAGGGATAGACGTGGCGTGTGTTTAAGCTGCAAACATCACGTGTGGCATCATGTGACGGATTCAGCACTCAAAGGAATTTAAAGAGCTGGAAAGAATGTCCTTTTGCACGAGATTTTTTATGCAGCTATTTCGCCCCTTTTGGCTCATATGTTGGGTGTTAAAACATATTATGTCTTGCTGTTGTCATCAAAACAAGCTCTGATAAACCCTCTGTACGCTACCTGACAGCAGACGGACACAGTAAGAGACTGTGAAGAAAGGGGAACATAGAGGAAGGACAGGGAAGGAAAGACACAGATATTTTCCCCAGGAGTTGGTGGAGACCAAAGCAGAGCTGAAAAAGAGAGAATATTGGACACTATTTATGAGATGGACACAAACATGATTACAATGGGATGATCGTGCTTGATCGGTCTGCTTCCATCACAGTGAAGTCTCCTGTATAATAATTCCAATATCTTTATAGGTATTTGTTTCAGATGTGACAGTGACTGTCTATATACATGATGTGGGTGTGTGCATGTGTATGTATATGCATGTATGTATATATGTGTATGTATGTGTATATGTATGTAGATATGCATATATATATATATATATATATATATATATATATATATATATATATATATGTAGGTGTGTGTATGTATATGTGTATGCGTGTATGTATGTTTATATATATATATGTGTGTGAGTATGTGAATGTATAGGCCATGTGTGAATGTATGCATATGTATTACCTTTTATACATTATTTTTTTTAATCTAGAACCTGACTCTGAGAAACGCACAAGAATTCCAGTGTACCTGTACTGAAACGTACCTGTGCAAATGGCAATAAACTTTGATTTGATTTGATTTGATTTGATTCAGCCTCCTCGTGTTTGACTAAGTTTCTGTTTGCAGATGCCTGACCAGTTCGACCAGACGTTGGTTCTCAACCAGCTCAGATATTCTGGCATGTTGGAGACGGTCAAGATTCGACGCACCGGCTTCCCCATCCGGAGACCTTTCCAAGACTTCTGCTCCAGGTTAGTCTCGCCGCCGAGACTTTCAGCCCATCATGCCAGTCACATAGTTAGTTAGTTAGTTAGTTAGTTAGTTAGTTAGTTAGTTAGTTAGTTAGTTAGTTAGTTAGTTATATTTTATTTCTGTGTCATGCCAAACACCTCGGCCCATCCCACATGGGATTACAAGACACCACTAATCAAACATCTTCCTGTCCCACATACAAATAATTAGGAGAAATACATGAATACAAATATATACACATACACACATGTACACATACATACACACGTACACATACATACACATGTACACACGTACATATACACACACAAACAACAAATTCTCATCTACAATTGTTCTCGATGAAGAGTTTTTTTTCTCTTATCCCGAGCTTTATCTAGATAATTGGCTAATTTATATGTTTCATATGTGAACAGCCGTCTCAGTCTCTGAACATCGTCCATATTTACCAAGTCAGTCACTACTTTTACTTTTATATTACGCGTACGTAGTAAGAGAAACTTCAGATACCGAAATAACCTGCAGATGTTTGTTTAATTCCAATGTTCTGCAAATAGTCTCACGTCGTAAATTAGTAATTAAAAAAAATATTCTTAAAGCCTCTGAACACCCACACGGGTGATTTTTGGTTATTCTGTCGGATTAAGACGCTGACGCACCAACCAGATTAAACCGAAGCATTGAGAACTTTGTTCTCATTGAGGTTGAATGGAGGCGAAATTCACCCTGATTGGGCGAGATGGGAGCGAATCGCCGAGGAGAGCGAAACAAAGTTGACGAAAGTTTAACTTTATTCAAATGAGGACCACTCGAGAACCAATCAGCTCCGCGTGTTTGTGTTTGGAGGCGGGAGTTACAAAAAAAAGTCTGACCAAGATGGCGGACGGAGGTTATCGGCGCCGTATCATGAAAATATTTATGTGATTAAAATGTTTTTTACACGAACATGTGTACTTGTATCAACACAAATTGTGATTTATATCACAGACACACAAACCTAGCCAGGGCACATACACCACTAAATAGACCACTGGAGATGTTAGTTTAAACACTCAAACTTTTCAGCTAGCCGACAGGCTAATCGCTAGCATGTTAGGACATTGGATTTCATTGTAAGCCTAGCCGGGCAGCTAGCCGGGCAGCTAGCCGGGCAGCTAGCCGGGCAGCTAGCCGGGCAGCTAGCCGGGCAGCTAGCAAGGCAGCTAGCCGGGCAGCTAGCAGGGCAGCTAGCCGGGCAGCTAGCCGGGCAGCTAGCCGGGCAGCTAGCCGGGCAGCTAGCAAGGCAGCTAGCCGGGCAGCTAGCCGGGCAGCTAGCCGGGCAGCTAGCAAGGCAGCTAGCCGGGCAGCTAGCCGGGAAGCTAGCCGGGAAGCTAGCCGGGCAGCTAGCCGGGCAGCTAGCCGGGCAGCTAGCTAGGCTACTTGTGCATTTGTTTGATTACATGTTTTGTTGGTGAACATTGACGCTTGTAGCAACACGGATTGTTGTTTATATGTCACACGAACCTAAACAGGGCAAACAGACCGCTGGAGATGTTTAAACACTCAACATTATCCAGCTAGCCGACAGGTCAACCGCTAGCCGCTGTTCTGTTGCAGTCTTGCCTGTTGTTTTCGCGACCACGCCCCCCCGAGGCAAAAAATCGCTGGCCGAAAATCGCGAGGTGTTTCGCTGTGTGGAAACGTACCGTAAGTACGAAAGCCGTGTAACCAGTAACCAGTAACTTAGCTCAAACACGGTGTTCGTGGTTCGACTGGTCGTGACCGTTTTCCCAAGATGGCGCCCGCCTGTACACGTGAACGGTACTGTCTTTATAATCTATATTTTTAATAAACTGTCTGCACACTTACAAAGTTCTCAATGCTTGTGTTTCCATGTTATTACCTCATTATACCGTGGAAGTGTGGAGCTATTCTGAGCCTCGTTAGTGGTGCAGAAATAGAGATTTCTTGTTACTTTACCCTCTGCGTGCCCCGACGACTAGCATTATTAGGTAGGGGAGACCGGGGATGGTTGTAACACTTTTTTCTTGAGCACCTAAAACTACCTTTTTTTTTAGCTACATGTCTGAAACTTTTAGGCAAAGTACCCACATTTGTCTACTACAAATGGGGACAATTTACATTTCTTCAACTATTTCACAGACTTTGTGAGATGATCACAAATACAAGGTGGTCCTTTGTTACAACCTACCCCACTACTAGGGTAGGTTGTAACACATACTGGGGTAAGTTGTAACAAGTAGACAAAATGAACAAAAACTAAGGGTACTCAAGTGATATGCCACAACAACAGTTTTATTTTAAATGAATGGCTGCAACAATAAAATAATGTGTGAATATGAGGAGTGTGTGCAGGGTTCAAAATGTAGTTTTTTGTCCACCTGCCAAATGGCTCGGGAATGTTCAGATTTTACTAGCCACTGGATAGATTGCCATTGTATTTTTGGCTGTTGGTGTGTGTGTGTGTGTGTATGTGTGTGTGAGAGTGAGAGAGAGAGAGAGAGAGAGAGAGAGAGAGAGAGAGAGAGAGAGCAAATTAACATAAACATATTTACCCCCATTCCACAGAATGAACAAATGAAATGCATTCTTAAGTCACAATGGTGACAAGAACAAACAAATGAAATGCAATGTTAATCAGAGTCAAAATGGTGACAAGTGAATTTGGTCAGGCCTGGAGTGCATTTCTGGTGGACCCAAAAGCTTCATAAAACACACTTGACCCACACTTAATGGTTGTAACACTTTCATAACAGTGTTACAACCTACCCCGCCACTGTCACCCATTGTTTAGCTAGCTGTATTAGCATGGTGCTTTGAAATTAGCAGGAGGTGGATACACCATTCTTTACTATAGAAACTACAGTTTGACCTGATATAACTCACACAACATCATCTACAACGGTAGAAGTACTAGACAAAATATTATCTTTTTTTTTTTTTTTACTTTCTTGCCTCAGAATTAGATTTTCTGCTGTAGCTTCAGGAGACGTAGCAACACAGACTCGAAAACCTCCATGTGGGATAGTAAAGGAAGCCTGAGGAAACTGAAACTGTCACATAACTCCTAGCTTATCCCTGATTCGTGGAACTGGTAGTGTTACAACTATCCCTGTGTTACAACCATCCCCGGTCTCCCCTATATATACCTAATAATGCTATATATATATATATATATATATACCTAATAATCTTTTCTTAGTAAAAAAAATAAAAAGAAGTAACACGATGCAAACAAGATCCTTGCTGCTCCATCGCGTGAGCCACAACAGGACGACTGGCCGTGTAACTTTTGCTTTGGCCCCCCCCCCCCCCCAGGTACAAGGTGCTGATGCGCGGCGTGATGAAGGCGGACGACCCCAGGGCGAGCTGCCTCCAGCTGCTGCACCTCTACGACGGCAGCAGTGCCGAGTGGCAGCTTGGAAAGACCAAGGTGAGAGACGGATGCTCTTGCTTTTCATACTCGCTTGAAGGTGTTTTGTCATCTTCTTGTGCTGTTTATGATGTTTTTTTATTGCATTTGAGCCTGTAGGTTTCTCCTTTTTGAGAAATAAGAAGTAGAGGTCTTCAGGGGTCCTTTGTCAGGCTGGGACCAATTTCTATTCAGTCGAACCGGGTCTGGTAGGGTCTTGTTGTATCGCCGCAGGTCTCTGGTCTTTGTGTCAATATGTTTATTACCAGAGTGGAACCGGGCTGACTCTCACATGGAGCTTGACTGAGTAACTTGCTTTGTAACGGTGTAGTTACAGTGCTTTGGGGAAACTCCACAGACACAAACAATAACATTGTATAATTAGATTAGATTATATTAGATTACATTAGATTAGATTAGATTCCACTTTGTCATTGTGTGCAAGTACAAAGACACTGAAATGCAGTTTGCGTCCAACCAGAAGTGCAAAAAAAAGCAGAAAAGTGCATCATGATATACAAATTATAGACAGGTGGTGCATAGACAGGACAAGAAATATACTGTAGAATAAATATGGCTGTAATATGAACAACATGTACAGATATGTACCATGTAGCAGCAGTGACATTATACTAGTAGTAAGAATAATATAGATATAGATATATGCAGTGTATTAGCAGAATATATACTAAGAAAAACAGAATAAATATGGATATTATGAATGAACCATATAGACAAATATGTAAAGTATGCACAGCTACCTAGAGATTGGCATGGGGTACTTTCCATAAAATCACCGCAAATCAAGCTATTAGGCTAACCGACATAAAACCATGTTAATCTGTAGGTATGGTGAAGGGTATGAGATGATGTGGGGGCCAAGGGAACTTTATCAGGATGCATAGTATCCTGATCCATGAAATAACTGGCCTTTAATAATAAAAATCTGCCTGCTGCCTCTATGGGAATTTAACATAGGGGTGTACTGACTTATGCCCCCTGTATTTTAAGGAAGAACATTTATTTATTTATGTACGATACATTATTCATTCACAAAGAAAATTGGTGTCCTTAGAGGGTGGATTTTTCCAATTTTTTTTAATTGAGGCATTAAGCTCAATTTCCTCAATTTATTCCTCTTTTTAGTCAACTTTAGCATATATATATATATATATATATATATATATATATATATATATATATATATATATATATACATCCCTTCCACTCAGTTCTCTTCCCTGCCGTTCGTTCTGACATCGGCTGATCCCTGATCTGTCCTTCACCCAGAAGGTTCTTCCTTCGAACATGAATACGATGCGGACGTACTAAGCCAATACAGTACACGCTGGCTGCCCCCTCGAGGCTTAATTTGGCTTCATGCGTCTTTCAAATCCACCTGGATGTAACCGTAGCAGAGCTCAGGTACCGGGGTGGCTGCCGGCCCCCACTGTGCGTCTGTGATCATGAATAATTGAAGTCCAGAGCACCTGAAGCGTGGAATCCGACAGTTATTGGATCGTGTGTGTGTGTGTGTGTGTGTGTGTGTGTGTGTGTGTGTGTGTGTGATTGCTGTGGGGAAATGACAGATATGACAGATGGGGACACAGATCCGTAATCACAGCATGACTGTGATGCAGCAAGAGGTGACAGCAGAGGAGGATGCATGTTTGTGTGGGTGGACGGATGAATGGTCATCGTGTGTGTGTGTGTGTGTGTGTGTGTGTGTGTGTGTGTTGTTGAAAAAGAGTAACCCCTGCACACTCCAAACCAAACATTACTACTCCCATATATCACAGTACCTTAAAGCGTCTCTATGCAGTGTAGTCCATGTGTTGTGTGTTTCCTGTCTTGTTGCTGGCAGGTTTCTCTATAGAGCCCCCCCCCCCCCCCCCCCCCCTACAGCTCCTATGTCTCCTCGTGTCTGACTCCTCTCTCGGTCAGTCTGCCGTTTCCTCTTCCTCTCTTCCTCCCACAATGCTTTCCTAGCTTTCTGCTTCTTCTTTGCCGGCTCAGCCGTGACGATAGTGAGAAAAACTCCATCTCTACCTCGTTAGCCGGTTCCTGAACGGCCGTATGTGTGCGGCGCCGTGAAGCGATTCGTTAACACGGCGAGACCTGATATCACGCCGTACTTCCTGACGCTGAGGCCGCCGGCTCACCGGCCAAAAGTTGCAAGGGTGGTTTTTCATCTCCCAGGCGCTAGGGGGGGGAGACGACCACCATTCAACCAGAAACAAGTCATATAACCATCACAATGACTCTGAAGTTAAGGTACATTAAGCTACAAAGTTCCCCTTTAATAAAACTAATTAGCATTTTAATTAGCAGACTTTGCTGTGGAACATCCACCAGCGTGAGTCACACCACCTGAAAGCCGTTTATTGTTTGTAAAGCCGTTCCTTCTACTGCGACTGCCCGCACGCCGTTAAATCACTTCTGTCTCCCTCCGAGGGATGCGTCCACTTTGTCCCGCTGCCTCTCGCGGTGAGATTTACGCGGCGCCGGCCTCCAGCCCCTTTCAGTCGGCACATGTCCGTACTATTGTCTCAGTGTGTGTGTGTGTGTGTGTGTGTGTGTGTGTTTGTGTGTGTGTGTGTGTGTGTGTGTGTGTTTGTGTGTGTGTGTGTGTGTGTGTGTGTGTGTGTGTGTATACTTTTTAACAACCTCAAACTTAATTTCCTGGAACTGATGTGGCTGTGCCCGCTTCTCCCGGCGTTCTGTTCTCTCCACGGGCCTGACCCGTCACGGCGAGGCGGCGCTCTCTATAAGCCTTGACGGCAAGAATCGAAAGTGCGCCGAGGCTTATAGCGCGGCTTTTGTTGCGCTAATTAGCATAGTAATGATTAAAAAGGATTAGTTGATCTGTTCATTGGGATGCGAATGTGTGCACTCGTACACGAGGCCGCGCTCTCTGAGCGTGTGAGTCACGTTTGAAGTTGTTTAATTAAGTGAGTGTGTGTGTGTGTGTGTGTGTGTGTGTGTGTGTGTGTGTGTGTGTGTGTGTGTGTGTCTATCTCTGTGAGTGTGTGTGTGCGTGCGTGCGCGCGTGTGTGTGTGTGTGTGTGGTTGTGTGTCTGTCTGTGTGTGCATGTGTGTGTCTATCTCTGTGAGTGTGTGTGTGTTTGTGTGTGTGTGTGTGTGTGTGTGTGTGTGTGTGTGAGTGTGTGCGTGCGTGCGTGCGTGTGTGTGTGTGTGTGTGTGTGTGCGTGCGTGCGTGCGTGCGTGTGTGTGTGTGTATGTGTGTGTGTGTGCATGTGCTGCATGTTTCCTTGTTAATTAACATGCTCATCAGTGATGTCCAAATCACCCCGACGAGTTTACATTTCCTCCTGAAAATCTCATTAGTGCCTCACACACACAAACACACACAGACACACACACACACACGCACACACACACTCACCATACATTATTCAACAGTAGAAAGGCAATCTGTACTCCTGTACCCCCGCAGCACTGTGACATTTCCCCACTGTCTCTGTCGCCCGAGATCTCGTCCCATATCTCATTTTCCTCGCTCCCTAATCGGATTAACCCCCCCGGCGTCCCTCAGCGGGCCCAGTTTCTCTATCAATGGACGACAGCTTGGCTCCTGCAGCAGGCAGCTGCACTAAGCAGCCTGTAAAATCTGTCTTTTCACAGAGAGATTTAGACGAAATCACTAGCTGCGGTAATGTGCGGTCGTGAACAAAAGGAGAGGAGGATCCGGATCTGATTTATGTCGGCTGCTTTGTTCTCGCCGATTGTTCTTTTGGACGGGAGTCTCTGTTAAATGGAGATGTTATAGAAAGAGGAGGGACTGTCTCTTTTTAATTCTGTTCACTTGTAAATTCATAATGTATGTGTGACAGAGCGTATGTGACGGATGGAGTGGGTTAAAGGTATAATGGAGGATTTTCCCGAATTGAAAAGAACCGCCCTCTCCACTTTTTGAAAAAATGCACATGCACAACACTCTACCTGCTCCCGAGAGGGAACGCCTATTAAACGTGTGCACGAGAGAGCGTGCACGAGCCCAGTTCTCCTCGTGCACACTCTGTTTACAAGTTGCTGTCGGCATGGCTCTACAAGCCGACTTTCCAGAAGAAAATTTGCACTTTTTCCACTACGTCAGACTCTCCACCGGTAAGTGGAAATCTATTTAGGACAAGCATCTCGGATGCGGATGTGCCTCAGTGGCTGCCAATCGGGAGGTTGGTGGTTCGATCCCCACGGACGCGGACGGGTCCAACAACACGGGACTTTCACCCAGGAGACCGGGGGTCTGGTCCCGGAATCTGGTGGAATACAGTAAAAATGTCAAATATCACCACTTCTGTTCAAAATGAAATGCTGACATTGCAGAATGCATGGTTGTTCATACTGTAAAGGCAGTGAGATAACAACATGTGGTTATAATGGAAGTCAATGAGGCATTTTTTGTGTCCAGAGGTAGTACGTGGAACTACATCGGGGGTCGGGTCCCGGCGTGTGACGTGTCCTTTTCCCCCGTTCTTCTTTTCCTAAACACAACCTCCGTATAGATGCTTCCCGTTACGCGCCGACCACCACGAAATAATCTAGATAATCGTGTCCGTGTACACGAATCAGTAGATTAAAAATAACGTGACCATTTCCCGAACTGGGAATACCGTATGTATAAGTACTTGTATAGTATTTTTCAGTCTGTAAACTGAACCAGAAAACAAGTCAGTAGTACCAAGTAGTGCTAACTTAATAAATGTGAGCTAATATTTACTCAGAATAAACAAGCTGTGATCACTTAAAAATGTAAGTTTATTAGGTATTGCTTACTAAGAACAATTAAGCTGCACTAATTTACCATTACTAAGTCCATTGAAGTTAGTTTTTTCAAGGCAATGAGTTTGCGTACATTTTTTAAGTAAAGTCAACTTGTCAAAATTTACAGTGTATAGCAGTCTCCGTTTTTCATTGTGCCTGTTGAGTTGCATGTGTAATAAAGACGTTTATAGCCATGCTACATTTTCAAGTCAACATTGAAGAAGTTACCAATAAATATCAAACTGATTCTCAACTCATATCACTTAATTTTTGAGACGTGTTTTATATAACAATAATGATTTATTCTTCTGTCTCTATCCTTCATCTCCCTGTTTTTTTCTTACTTTCTACGTCGGGGAAAAGTGTATATCTGCAAGACTGGAACTTATATAACGAGTGATAGAATACCAGTATCTGCCTCTATCCATGTCCCTCCTTTTCTCTCATTTTCCTCCTCTCCTCCCCTTCTCAGGTTTTTCTTCGTGAGTCTCTGGAGCATCGCCTGGAGAAGCAGAGGGAGATGGAGGTGCTGAGAGCAGCCATGATCATCCAGGCCCACGTCATGGGCTACATGGCCAGGTACACGGCTATTCAGCTCAACTGTAACATCAAAAACCCCCTTAGAGACAGTTTTAGGGTTATATATGTGTTCAGGTGCATTCTGGGCGTGCTGGTCTTACAGGGAGGTGTGTTCAGGTGCATTCTGGGCGTGCTGGTGTTACAGGGAGGTGTGTTCAGGTGCATTCTGGGCGTGCTGGTGTTACAGGGAGGTGTGTTCAGGTGCATTCTGGGCGTGCTGGTGTTACAGGGAGGTGTGTTCAGGTGCATTCTGGGCGTGCTGGTGTTACAGGGAGGTGTGTTCAGGTGCATTCTGGGCGTGCTGGTGTTACAGGGAGGTGTGTTCAGGTGCATTCTGGGTGCGCTGGTCTTACAGGGAGGTGTGTTCAGGTGCATTCTGGGCGTGCTGCTCTTACAGGGAGGTGTGTTCAGGTGCATTCTGGGCGTGCTGCTCTTACAGGGAGGTGTGTTCAGGTGCATTCTGGGCGTGCTGGTCTTACAGGGAGGTGTGTTCAGGTGCATTCTGGGTGCGCTGGTCTTACAGGGAGGTGTGTTCAGGTGCATTCTGGGCGTGCTGCTCTTACAGGGAGGTGTGTTCAGGTGCATTCTGGGCGTGCTGGTCTTACAGGGAGGTGTGTTCAGGTGCATTCTGGGTGTGCTGGTCTTACAGGGAGGTGTGTTCAGGTGCATTCTGGGCGTGCTGGTCTTACAGGGAGGTGTGTTCAGGTGCATTCTGGGCGTGCTGGTCTTACAGGGAGGTGTGTTCAGGTGCATTCTGGGCGTGCTGGTCTTACAGGGAGGTATGTTCAGGTGCATTCTGGGCGTGCTGGTCTTACAGGGAGGTGTGTTCAGGTGCATTCTGGGCGTGGTGGTCTTACAGGGAGGTGTGTTCAGGTGCATTCTGGGCGTGCTGGTCTTACAGGGAGGTGTGTTCAGGTGCATTCTGGGAATGCTGGTCTTACAGGGAGGTGTGTTCAGGTGCATTCTGGGAGTATTACTATCTTGAGGCAGCAGGAAGTGATGGCACCATTGACCAACAAAAACCTGGTCTAAAGTCAATAACGCAGCATTTCATTGTTATTTTAACAGCACATTAGTAAAATGCTCCGAGGCTCGTGCACAGCACGTGCACACTATGCTTGTTACACACACAGGGACGCACAGCAGCACACACACATGCAGAAGATTACTAATAAACATATTAGGGTGTAAATCCTCCATCATAACAGCAATGCTCCAAGGTCCAAACGCGCCTGGCTTTTAAAGGGAATGGGAGATGATCTCTGATTGGTTGATTGCATGTTACGCCCAAAACACACCTCTGATTAATGAAGACACTAAGAACAACCCTTTAGAACCAGGCGCCCGGCACACGGACACTTTTTACCGCCGTCAAACTAGCAAAAGTGGATTTTGGACACGCCCTAAACGCACCTGCAGCAGGCGCTTCACGCCGTGACCTCAGATCATTAAAATAGAGCCCTCAACGTTCATTATAACCAAAAGTCCTATTTCTTAACTGATTTGTTGATTCTGTTCTACACACAGGAAGCAATACAGGAAGCTGCTGCATTGCATTGTGGTCATTCAGAAGAACTACCGGGCTTTCTACTGGAGGAGGAAGTTCCTGCTCCTCCGCCGGGCAGCGCTCACCTTCCAGAAACGTGTGCGAGGCCAGCTGGCCCGCCGGGCTTACGGCCAGCTGCTGGAGGAGAAGAAGAGGAGGGAGGAGGAGGAGCGCTGCAGGAGGATGGAGGAGGAGATGGAGAGGTGGGTGTCTGCTTAAAGGAGCAGCCAGTGGAATCCTCATTTAAATTCTACCATTTTCTGCTCTCATTTGACCCTCTTAACTCTAAATATTAACACCGGCAGTAATGCATTTCACTCATTACATCTCAGGGTTGTGAGTACTGTTTGGTTCATGCAGCAAATACAGAGATCATGAGTCCAGATTCCTCCTCACAACCTCTTTTTATTGTACTTCACTTGTAAGACATCTATTCCACAGTTAGAATATGTTATCTGTCCATTTCCTTTTCTTCTTTAGAGTCTAAATGCTGTTTCAATACCAGGAATACAACTCTGAATCAAAATCAATTTAATTACTTTTTTGTCTGACATTCAAATTTATGAATACTGAATTTTTTTTTGTTTTTTTTTAAATATCAGACTCGGGTTACAAAGGTTACCAACTCAGCGAGAGTAGTAATTGTAAAAGTACAAAGTTCAACTACTGTACTGTGTTTCTTAAGTCCTCTTTACGGTCGCCGTTTCCCGACCTGTCGCGCGACAATGTGACGTCAAAATGACGTAGATCTCGCTGCCGCGCCAGGATTTAATGTGCACCAGAGGTCGCGTACCCCTCTTATTTTTTTCAGCGGCGCACGACAAAGCGGAAACAGGAAGCGGAAAGAGGAAGCGGAAACAGGAAGCGGAAACAGGAAGCGTGAACAAGCTCGAGGGCGACGTGATGCCAGGACTCTCAGAGTGACTGCAGGTCTCTCTGGTGAACTTACTGAGTTAAGATGAGTTCTGTTATGGTGAATGAAAGGCTCGATCCCACCAAGTAGCTCATCCAATCAGATCGAAGCGTTGACGTCAACGCTGCGGCCAGTTCTGACCTTATTTACCTTTTTCTTCTTCTTCTAGTCCGTAGAAAGAGCAACGTCGGTAGTCTTTCCTCATTCAGCGCCACCTCTGTTCAGGAGACGACTGCAGCTAGTGTCGCGACCACCAGCGCGAGTATAAACAGTTGCGGCGCTCCCGTGACGTCACAGTGTCGCGCGACAGGTCGGGAATGGCGAGTCTACCGGACGCTTTATAATCCCCAATTCCCAGAAATAATACCGAGGATTACCTCTGTATCCTCAAGGTGACACCGTTCCACCCACAATGTCTCACTAAACCGCAAAGATGGAGTAATACCAGCATACATTTATGTATAATTACTGGGATACTGTTTAAAAAAAAGTATAATTTGGTGTAATATGATATATACTTTAGTTGTTCTTGTTAGAGGATGGATGATGCGTACTTCCTGTCTGACTTTTACAATCTGGCTTTCATGGGATTTTAATGCCACGATGAGACGGGAAATGTAATTACTTGTTATTTTGGTCAGTCTTATCTCTTACTGTGTGTGTGTGTGTGTGTGTGTGTGTGTGTGTGTGTGTGTGTGCGTGTGTGTGTGTGTGTGTGTGTGTGTGTGTGTGTGTGTGTGCAGGGAGAAACAGAGGCTGGAGGCTGAGCGACTGGCCAGAGAGGTACTTTCATTTTTAGACACTTTAACTGAAGATTTCTTGCAGGTGAGCCCAGTCAGCGTATAAAGGCTTATCCAAATAGTTCAGTGAATTTGTTAACATCTCAGTCCATCAGACACATTCTTTTCTTATTATTTTGTAGTTATGTTTTAACCTTTATCTGGTATAAATCATCTTGTTTCTGGAATTTTGTAAAGGCGAGCGTAGGTATCCTGAAACAAGATGCAAGAATTGTGAAAAATGACGCTTGAAATTCATATTTGTATAAGTTATCTCGCTGCACTTGCAGATTTTGATATTGGTTTTGAGAAGTTATGTTTATCTCTTTTCTTGATATGATTATTACTTAATTAACATGAATTATTCTGCCTAAAACTGATTATATACAAATCATCTTTTGGTACCAGGAGCACGATAAACAAAGTTGTAATGCAGATGGCAGGGATGTGGGAACGCCACGCTCCCAAAACCATGGTGTTCAGATTAGCGTCTTCTTTTCCCTCCATCAGGCGGAGGAGGCTAGAAGACGGGAGGAGCTCCGCCTGGCTGAGGAGTTGGCGTCTCTGGCTCTGCCTCAACCTGCAGCTGCAGCATCGCCATCGCCATCGCCGGACGCTGTGGCGGAGCCGGACTCAGCAGTGGCGGCATCTGAAGAAGCGGAGGCAATCCGTCCTCAGGACGCATCTCAGGTGGAGGAGATCCTGCGACTGGAGCGGGAGATCCAGTCGCTGCAGAGGCAGAAGGAGCGTCAGGAGCTCTCCCTGACCGAAGCGTCCCTCAACCGCCTGCAGCTTCTCCGTGACCAGGAGCTCCGGCGTCTGGAGGACGAGGCCTGCAAGGCGGCGCAGCAGTTCCTCGACTCGCTTAACTTTGACGAGATCGACGAGTGCGTCAGGAACATCGAGAGCTCTTTGGGAGTCGGCGGCGAAGGCGAGGAGAAGGAGAAACGGAGCGGACGGAGGAGAGGCAACGACGAGGAAGAGGTCGACGAAGGCTTCGGGGCCGACGACGAGGCCTTCAAGGACTCGCCTAACCCGAGCGAGCACGGCCACTCGGACGGCCAGCGGACAAGCGGGATCCGGACCAGCGACGACTCGTCTGAAGAAGACCCGTACGCCAACGACGGCGTGACGCCACCGCTGCCGCCGACCGCCCTGCTTCACCAGCCGCTGCCTTTGCCACCCGTGCCCGCCGCCTGCCACAGCGCCTCATCCAGCGGGGACTCCGCCTATCGCCACCCACAGGCGTCATCCGAGGCGCAGTCCGATGACCTGGTGGAGCTCATACCGCCAGACGAGGATTCGGACTACGACCAGGATGACTACGACGAGGGCGCCGTCCTTTCCAGCGGCAGCGTGGCGTTCTCCAACCCTCGCAGCGGCCAGTGGTCTCCTGACTACCGCGGCTCCGTGGGAACCTACAACAGCTCGGGGGCGTACCGCTTCAGCTCGGACGGGGCTCAGTCATCGGTGAGTTGTGTCTCCGTTGAAGGCCACGTCGCAGGTTAACCACCACTGTTGACTAAACTGCTAATTAAGCTAGCTAGCTGGCTAAACAACATCCCGTCCAAGCCGCGTTTCACTTTCCCTGCAATATTATTATACACATAACAAAGACACGTGGACTCGGTCGAGACCAAAAGTCATATTTTGTAATTCTTTTGTAAGAAATCTGCGATTTTCTTTCATAAAAAACTCGATTTACGATTCGATTTCCCCCCCCCCCCTTCTATTTAAAACAAAATAACTGCGAACTGTAAATATATATTTAAAAAAATATATATTTATTGTATTTAATTAAAGTGCATCAACATAAACAAAATTGCAAAGAGTCACTGTGCAGTGTGCAACAAAGATTGTTAAACATCTAAATTATTTATACTGGATTTGGATCGAGATAATAAAACCTAAAAAAAAAATCAGAAAAAAGACAGTGAACCAGACGGGCTCTGGTCTATCGTCTCCCCAGCGTGACGTCATGCAGTGCATTGTGGGGGGAAAAACAAACCGCTGTAAAATAGTACTACCTTTTTTGTGTTATATTCTGTTTTGTGATACCCAACAACGTCAGATACAATGGATAGCAGTTTAAATGTTTATTACCAACAAGCGACTAGCGCACATTTAACCTCAAAGGTTTCTGTGGAAGCGAGGCGCCAATCAGAAGTGTCCGAATGTCTCACTGTTGTCGTTTTTTTTATTCCAGTTCGAGGACAGCGAGGACGACTTCGACAGGTTCGACACCGATGACGAGCTGTCGTACCGCCGTGACTCCGTCTACAGCTGCGTCACGCTCCCGTACTTCCACAGCTTCCTCTTCATCAAAGGTTAGACCTGACGTTTGGTGCACGAGAATAGATAAAGTATCACAGTGTGTCTCAGGGTTGTTAGGGGTTGAGGAGGAAGAAGGTTTGTAAATCTTCCTTTTCCATCCTTGTTTTATTTCCCCAGAGAGTCTTGAAATTGAATTGACAATGAGAAATATCCATTTTACTTATCGTCACCTTCCTAAAATAAAACACAAAAAACTAAACAATTATACTAAAAGTCTAGAATCACAAGACCTGTTCAACTGAGGATGTAGGCAGTTTTACCAGAGGTAGCCAGCACCACGAGGAGATGATTTAGGCTAAAAAATATATATATTTTTGTCAAGTCATTTTTTCAGGTTTTTCAGAAAACACAAAAAACTGAACGGCCTAAGTCACATACTTGACATAGGCTGTTATACTAAAGGTGAAGAATCACAAGACCTGTTTAACTGAGGATGTAGGACATTTTACCAGAGGAAGCCAGCACCATGAGGAGATGATTTAGGCTAAAAAAACTAACATTTTTGTCAAAAATGACTTATTATTTTTGTCAAAAATGACTTATTATGACTTATTATTTTTGTCAAAAAATGACTTATTATGACTTATTATTTTTGTCAAAAAATGACTTATTATTTTTGTCAAAAAATGACTTATTATTTTTGTCAAAAAATGACTTATTATTTTTGTCAAAAAATGACTTATTTTTTTTGTCAAAAAATGACTTATTATTTTAGGAAGGTGATGTCATCTGACTTCCTCAGAACTCATCCAAAATACAGTAAACAATGCTACCGTGTTCATAGTTTTAGCCTAAATTCACTCAACACACAAGATTTGTGTAAGAAATAAAAAGATGATTGTAGCTACACGGGTGGGGCTGTGTACCTGTGGTGGCTGGAGTAGCGTCGTAGATGGTGATGATGTGTGGATGAAGACAACGATCGCCGATGCTGCTTGATTATTAACGAGGTTTATTTCAAAGTTGATTCAGCATCTTAATGGAAGTTACACAGCCCGAAAAATACCCCAACTTCTCCTTCTCCAAAGGGCGTTTTTATAGGATAATGCTTACATAAGGATGAACAGGCAGTAATGGTAAAAACATTACATAAAGTATACATTGGCAAGTCATCCAATCAGAGCTGAACACATTTATTATTTCAACCCTCAGAACATATAGACCCACTGTTTTATAAGGAAATACATCACATACCGTATCTATCTTTTTATTAATGCATTTATTTGTCCATGTATCATACAGTATTTCAGACACCACAGACTTTTTTTTTACTTTTTCGACATACTATAGTATAACTTTTTTATGAGTTTTTTCCACATACTATACTATTATTTTTTTTACTTATTCAACATACTATACTATGACTTTTTTCGACATACTATACTATGATTTTTTTTACTTATTCAACATACTATACTATGATTTTTTTTTTACTTTTTCGAAATACTATACTATGATTTTTTATGAGTTTTTCCGACTACTATACTATTACTTTTTTTACTTTTTCGAAATACTATACTATGATTTTTTTTTTACTTTTTCTATATACTATACTATGACTTTTTATGAGTTTTTTCCGACTACTATACTATGATTTTTTTTTTACTTTTTCTATATACTATACTATGACTTTTTATGAGTTTTTTCCGACTACTATGCTATGACTTTTTTTTACTTTTTTTGACATACTATACTATAACTTTTTTTTACTTTTTTCAAAATACTATACTATGACTTTTTTACTTTTTTCAACAAACTGTACTATTATTTTTTTTACTTTTTTCGACATACTATACTATTACTTTTTTCGACGTACTATAAAATGACTTTTTTTTACTTTTTTGACATACTATATGACTTTTTATGAGTTTTTTCGACATACAATACTATACAGTACATACATACAGTATTTCAGACACCACAGATGTGATTTTGATAGAAATCTGCAGTGTAAAATGACGCTGGTTGACCTAGTAGTAATGGTTACATTTCCCTTCCTTTACAGTCCATCCTCACGTGCAAATGCAGCAGTGAACACACGAGTAATGTCATATTTTCCTCTCCAGGCGGTCTGATTAACACGTGGAAGCGGCGCTGGTGCGTTCTGAAGGACGAGACCTTCCTGTGGTTCCGGGCCAAGCAGGAGGCCCTGAAGCAGGGCTGGCTGCACAAGAAGGGAGGGGGCTCGTCGACGCTGTCCCGCCGTAACTGGAAGCGCCGCTGGTTCGTGCTGCGGCAGAGCAAGCTCATGTACTTTGAGAACGACGGCGAGGACAAGATGAAGGGCGTGCTGGATATGCATGATGCAAAGTAAGGACTAATCAGGCTTGAATATATGAATATGTTCTGGTGGAGATGTAAAGAAATATTATTCCATTAATTACATTTCAATGACATTTTGACATATTATACTATGACTTTTCTCGTAAAAAGTCACAAAACCTTACAATATAGTGTGCCAAAAATGTCATAGTATATAAGAAGTCATAGTATAGTATGTCGAAAAAAGTAAAAATAAAAAGTCATAGTATAGTATGTTGAAAAAGTAAAATAAAGGTGCTGGGTAGCTCAGTTGGTAGAGCGTGTGCCTGTAGGTTGATGTAGAGATGTATTCCTTGACGAAGAAATACTATACTATGACTTTTTTTTACTTTTTCGACATACTATACTATGACTTTTTTTTACTTTTTCGACATACTTTACTATGACTTTTTTTACTTTTTCGACATACTATACTATGACTTTTTTTTACTTTTTCGACATACTATACTATGACTTTATTTACTTTTTCGACATACTATACTATGACTTTTTTTTACTTTTTCGACATACTATACTATGACTTTTTTATACTTTTTTTACATAATACACTATGACTTTATTTACTTTTTCGACATACTATATTATGACTTTTTTATACTTTTTTGACATACTATATTATGACTTTTTTATACTTTTTTGACATACTATACTATGACTTTTTTTACTTTTTCGACATACTATACTATGACTTTTTTATACTTTTTTGACATACTATACTATGACTTTATTTACTTTTTCGACATACTATACTATGACTTTTTTATACTTTTTTGACATACTATACTATGACTTTATTTACTTTTTCGACATACTATACTATGACTTTTTTTACTTTTTCGACATACTATACTATGACTTTTTTATACTTTTTTGACATACTATACTATGACTTTATTTACTTTTTCGACATACTATACTATGACTTTTTTATACTTTTTTCGACATACTATATTATGACTTTTTTATACTTTTTTGACATACTATACTATGACTTTTTTTACTTTTTCGACATACTATACTATGACTTTTTTATACTTTTTTGACATACTATACTATGACTTTATTTACTTTTTCGACATACTATACTATGACTTTTTTTACTTTTTCGACATACTATACTATGACTTTTTTATACTTTTTTGACATACTATACTATGACTTTATTTACTTTTTCGACATACTATACTATGACTTTTTTATACTTTTTTTACATAATATACTATGACTTTTTTTACTTTTTCGACATACTATACTATGACTTTTTTATGCTTTTTTTACATAATATACTATGACTTTTTTTACTTTTTTCGACATACTATACTGACTTTTTACTTTTTCGACATACTATACTATGATCTTTTTTACTTTTTCGACATACTATACTATGATCTTTTTTACTTTTTTCGACATACTATACTATGACTTTTTTTATTTTTCGACATACTATACTATGACTTTATTTACTTTTTTTACATAATATACTATGACTTTTTTTACTTTTTCGACATACTATACTATGACTTTTTTATGCTTTTTTTACATAATATACTATGACTTTTTTTACTTTTTTCGACATACTATACTGACTTTTTACTTTTTCGACATACTATACTATGACTTTATTTACTTTTTCGACATACTATACTATGATCTTTTTTACTTTTTTCGACATACTATACTATGACTTTTTTTATTTTTCGACATACTATACTATGACTTTATTTACTTTTTCGACATACTATACTATGACTTTTTTATGCTTTTTTTACATAATATACTATGACTTTTTTTACTTTTTTCGACATACTATACTGACTTTTTACTTTTTCGACATACTATACTATGACTTTTTTTATTTTTCGACATACTATACTATGACTTTATTTACTTTTTCGACATACTATACTATGATCTTTTTTACTTTTTTCGAGGTACTATACTATGACTTTTTTTATTTTTCGACATACTATACTATGATTTTATTTACTTTTTCGACATACTATACTATGACTTTTTTTTTTACATACTATACTATGATTATTTTGCTGCCATCCTAACTGACTTTTTAAAGCATAAATAGCAAGTAGAATCTAACGGTTACACACTTCTATTGTTTGTTTGTGCAGAGAAGTCATCGATCACACCGGTAAGGAGAATGGAATCGACATCGTGATGCCAGAGAGGACTTACCACCTGATCGCCGAGTCGGCCGAGGACGCCAGGTACATTGCGTTTGATCTAGATGTGCTGTAAACATGTTTGTACCTTTCACGCAGAGATGTAGTCTCTGTAGTCTGAGTCCTGAGGCAAGAAACGACTTCTACGTCATTTCCCCATTAGCTTTAAACCCTCACGCGCATTCTCAGTCACAGACACTGTAATCAGGACGAGGTATTGTCGCTCTGGGGTCGGTGTGCCGGTTGCCCCTGGCAACACATCGATTTCCTCTCAGAGGGACAGTCCACTTCCTCCTCCATATATGTGGCCTGACAGGAAGATGAACAGTGCGTGTTGGCAGCAGGTTCACCGTTATTTCTGCCTTATTAGTACACATACACTCACATATTTATGTATTTACAATCAACATACTATCCCCATTGTTTACTGTACAGTATACTGACACACAGTGATGATTATAGGGATGCATTAATTGTACATTTTCCACAAAAACATAATATGTTATACTTGAATTTTCCACTGGACAAATTTCATGCAATGACATTTTTTTTTTTACATCTGAAAACAGAGATAGAAAGTTCCCTCAAGTCAACGTGTGTGACAGAAAACGGAGCAAATACACACCTGTACTTGTAAAAGGTGTTAGGGTTAGTAAGTAAATCAGGCTACAAAATACAAAAGGATTTTTCATGAAAAATGTACAATAACCAAAAGGAAACGTTTCCATTTTTTTTTTTTTAAATCTAGACATAATTATATCCCTGTTTAGTGAGATTACTTTTTTATTTTTATTAAACCTTTATTTAACCAGGTCGGCCGTTGAGAACAGGTTCTCATTTGCAACGGCGACCTGGCCAAGAAAAGCGTAAACGTGCAGAACAACATACAGTTACACATTCAACACAATACAAGAACACAGAATACAATATGCTACATAAAGGCTACATAAAGGTACATAAAGACTACATAAAGGTACATAAGGGCTACATAAGGGCTACATAAGGCTACATAAATGCTACATAAAGTCTACATAAGGCTACATAAATGCTACATAAATGCTACATAAGGGCTACATAAGGCTACATAAATGCTACATAAAGGCTACATAAGGCTACATAAGGGCTACATAAAGGCTACATAAGGCTACATAAATGCTACATAAAGGATACATAAAGGCTACATAAGGGCTACATAAAGGCTACATAAATGCTACATAAGGGCTACATAAATGCAACATAAAGTCTACATAAGGCTACATAAATGCTACATAAATGCTACATAAGGCTACATAAATGCTACATAAAGGCTACATAAGGGCTACATAAATGCTACATAAGGCTACATAAATGCTACATAAAGGCTACATAAGGGCTACATAAATGCTACATAAGGGCTTCATAAATGCTACATAAAGGCTACATAAGGGCTACATAAATGCTACATAAGGGCTTCATAAATGCTACATAAAGGCTACATAAATGCTACATAAATGTTACATAAAGGCTACATAAAGGCTACATAAATGCTACATAAAGGCTACATAAATGCTAAATAAGGGCTACATAAAGGCTACATAAAGGCTACATAAATGCTACATAAATGCTACATAAGGGCTACATAAATGCTACATAAGGGCTACATAAAGGCTACATAAATGCTACATAAGGCTACATAAATGCTACATAAGGGCTACATAAAGGCTACATAGGGCTACATAAATGCTACATAAATGCTACATAAATGCTACATAAAGGTACATAAATGCTACATAAATGCTACATAAAGGTACATAAAGTGCAGAATAAGTAGGCATTACAAAGCTGGCACAAACGTGTGGTGTAAGTAAGCCGAAGGATATGCGAAAGTGATACGGTGATAACACAGTATATATTAATACACAGTCTGTATGTATGTATGTATGTAAGGGTCAAAATACAGTTATTGTAAACTGTGGCCCAGTTAGTGATTTAGAACAGTTATAACACAATATGCTGTAGATAGACCGTCTGTAAGAAGCTTAAACGTAGTGAAGAGCCAATGTACAGATAGTGCAGGTTGTGGTCTAGATAGCGATGTAGATCAGAAATAACACAGAAAACATGAAAGGAGAATGCTGAATGTAGCAATGAGTCAATACACAGTTAGTGCAAGTATAACAGGATTATACAATATATAGAAGAGTAGAATATACAAATCAATATACAGAAGAGTACATGAGTGGTGTGGATGTGCATCTTAGCAAAAATGCAGTGGGGCATGACAGAGATAATGGAATTAAGGCATGCAAAAGAAGGGTGTGCAAAAATGCTGATGATGCTGATGATGATGACGATGATGATGTTTTCGTGGTTACAGCCAGTGGTTCAGCGTGCTGAGTCAGGTCCACGGTTCGACAGAACAGGAGATCAGGGAGATGCACGATGAGCAGGCCAACCCCCAGAATGCTGTGGTGAGTCCTGCAGGGGGGGGAAGCAAAGAACTGTGGGAAATGAAGTTGTAATATTGTACGCCTGAGTTGGAAGTTTTTTAGGAAGAAAAACACTTTTTAATATCGGTTACATTCTCTCTTTTTTGTAAAGTCAAATAGCTTCAGAAGAAGCCC
>CM042436.1:36325342-36389667 GCA_023631565.1 Gymnocephalus cernua | reverse complement strand
CGCATAATCAAGGATTTTTGCCCAAAACAATCACAAAAAAACTCTTTCTGGAGGGACTGTATATCTGCCAGACTGGTTATTCGCCTTTACCCACATTATTGATGATTATTTTACCAAAATTCTCATTGTGTAAATATTGTTTGAAAGCACCAATTGTGAACGCTATAATATCGCTGCAATATACATCGACATCGATGTATTTGGTCAACAATATTGTGATATTTGATTTAGTTTTCTCCATATCGCCAGCTCTAGTTTACACCAAAGTCCATCAACGGTTTCAGCATTTAAAAAGGCATTACAAAAACAACACAAACTTGACAGAAAAATGTCTAATTAAAGCTCAAAAGAATGAAATTCTGAAATATGTAAGTCAGGCTGACTGTACACCTTTTTGTAATGACACAAAAATTCTAGCAACTCAAATGCGTGATTCCTCTATTTCCACCAGGCTGGCTGCACAAAGAGATTAAGAACAGTACCAAAGCCTCGCTGAAGCTGAAGAAGCGCTGGTTCCTGCTTACCCACAATTCCCTGGACTACTACAAGAGCTCCGAACGCAACGCCCTGAAGCTGGGAACGCTGGTGCTGAACAGCCTCTGCTCCGTGATCCAGCCGGACGAAAAGGTCTTCAAAGACACCGGTGAGAAAAGGAAACAGGATGGACTTAAAATACACACGCAAGACGGCAGAATAACAGTCAAGTAAAGTGGGATTAAATTTGCCGAAATGCCCTGTTGTCCTCGAGGGATATTAGACCCATTTTGTATAAAATAACAAGTAAAATAACTTATCAGTTCACTACTTTCATTGAATTTTGGTGTATTTTTAAATTGAAGAATAATTGATGAAAGAACGTTAAAAAAGTGACACAAAATCGTCAAAAGAAGTGCCAAAGACGTCGGGGAAAAGTGACGATAAAGACGGCCAGAACGTCTAAAAACAAAAGGGTTGCGTGGTCGACGGAGAGACAACACGAGGGTGAACCGTAACACGCTTCATTTCTCGCTCTCGCACGCTTTCCCGCAGTCAGAAACAATTGTACATTACATTACATTACATGTCATTTAGCTGACGCTTTTATCCAAAGCGACTTACAACGACTTTGCATATCAGACGTCGCACGCCTTTGGAGCAACTAGGGGTTAAGTGTCTTGCTCAGGGACACATTGGTTGATGGATCATGGTGGGAATTGAACCCTGGTCTCCCACACCAAAGGCATGTGTTCTAACCACTGCGCCATCACCACCATTGAAAATTTGCGATGTCATTAAACACGTGATGTCATCCTCCTGACCAGGCTACTGGAACGTGATCGTGTACGGCCGCAAACACTCGTACCGCCTCTACTGTAAGCTGCTGAATGAGGCCACGCGCTGGGCCAACGCCATCCAGAACGTCATCGACACCAAAGCTCCCATCGACACGCCGACCCAGCAGCTCATCCAGGACATCAAGGTAGGTTGTGAATACACCTGTAATACACCTTTTCCTGCTGTGACATGTCAGCACGTCTGCCGTGAAAAAGGTCAACAGTATAGTCACAGACGACGTTTACATGCAGCCGATATCCGGGTTATGGTCGGGTTAAAGTCACTATTCTGGTTTCTGAAACATTCAGAATAACCCGTTTACATGCGTGAGCAGAGAGAGTTACTCCTGTATACGTGGAGTTTGTAATAAATCGGCAATATCCCGACGTAAACGGCGACGCGCGGTTAGCGTCTGGACGTACGGACGACCTTAAGACGCAATATGCGTCATTTCAACAAACACAACAACAACAGAAGACGTTATATTCATGGTTTTCACCACACTAATAAAGACATTGGTTTCCTCCTCGCTCCAAAAGTGTCTCGCCATGTTTACCTCTACTTCTTGTTTACTTCCTGTATACTGCACGCGGGTTTTTGTACGCGCCAGACGGCGCATACAAGAAGTTCCTCTACTCAAAAGACCGAGATTCCTTGAGAATAGAACATGCGCAGTAGGGCTGTCTGTCCTCGACTAAAGAAACTCTTAGTCGACTAACACTTCTATGATTTTGTCGACTAATCGATTAGTTGATGTAATCGACAGAGCTGTGCTCTTTGAGAGCTGGTTTAGACTAGAAAAGCGCAACATAAATGTAGTTAATTAACCATCTGTAAAACTGAGTTTCTCCACAATTAATCCTGCAAAAGCACCACTTTAAATCTTGTGTTCACCAGAAATGTTCTCATGAGTTGCTTGGAAATGAGTAATTAAGCACGAATAAGCATAAAAAAGGACTTATCGACTAAAGAAATCTTAGTCGACTAAAGAAATCTTAGTCGACTAAAGAAATCTTAGTCGACTAAGACCAAAAAGACCGATTAGTCGACTAATCGACTAAGAGGGGGGGGGCCCTAATGCGCAGAACACAAATTACTGAATACGTTTACAAGCAGCCAATAACCCGTTCAAAACCGGAATATTAGCAATAACCCGGTCGTGCACGGCCATGTAAACACCGGCAAAAACCTGAATATGCTCATATTCCTGTTTTTAAAAACCTGAATATCTGGTCATGTAGACGCGTATCGGCATATCTCCATCAGAAGGAACATTGATTTGTGTTCTGCTCATGTTCTATTCATGAGGAATCTCGGTCTTTTGAGTAGAGGAACTTCTTGTATGCGCCGTCTGGCGCGTACAAAAACCTGCGTGCAGCATACAGGAAGTAAACAAGAAGTAGAGGTAAACATGGCGAGACGCAGACAGCACCACACTTTTGGAGCGAGGAGGAAACCAATGTCTTCATTAGTGTGGTGAAAACCATGAATATAATGTCTTCTGTTGTTGTTGTGTTTGTTGAAATGACGCATATTGCGTCTTAAGGTCGTCCGTACGTCCAGACGCTAACCGCGCGTCGCCGTTTACGTCGGGATATCGCCGATTGATTACAAACTCCACGTATACAGGAGTAACTCTCTCTGCTCACGCATGGAAACGGGTTATTCAGAATGTTTCAGAAACCAGAATAGTGACTTTAACCAGAACATAACCCGGATATTGGCTGCTTGTAAACGTGGTCAATGTTCCTTCTGATGGAGATATGCCGATACGCGTTTACATGACCAGATATTCGGGTTAGAAAAGGGGAAACCCAGGGGTCATATTCAGGTTTTTGCCAGTGTTAACATGGCCGTGCACGACCGGGTTGTTGCTAATATTCAGGTTTTGAACGGGTTATTGGCTGCTTGTAAACGTACTGAGTGTCCTTGTCTGCTCTCTGCAGGAGAACTGTCTGAACTCGGAGGTGGTGGAGCAGATCTACAAGAGGAACCCGATCCTTCGCTACAGCCACCACCTGCTGCACTCGCCGCTGCTGCCGCTGCCCTACGGAGACATCCACCACACCGGTCAGTCACACACATACACCAACAAACACAACATGGCCTCCGCTTACAGGTGATTTACGCTCGACGCATTGGAGGTGGCGCGCGCCGTCGTGACGTCAAAATGACGTAATTTCCTGCCGGCGCGAGCAGAGGGCGTGCACCGGTCTATTTTTTTCAGCGGTGCGCGACAAACCGGAAACAGGAAGTATGGACGAGCTCCTGGGAAACGTGATGCCAGGACTCTCCGAGTGACTGCAGGTCTCTCTGGTAAACTTACTGGGTTAAGATGAGATGTGACTATACAAATCACAACATGGAAATAGGAACATGTTGGCGTTATTTTGTCACTTATTGGGAGCAGTAGGCTAGATGGAGCCGTTACCTCCAGGATCTGGTCTAAGCTAGGCTAGATGGAGCCGGTTACCTCCAGGATCTGGTCTAAGCTAGGCTAGTTGGAGCCGTTACCTCCAGGATCTGGTCTAAGCTAGGCTAGATGGAGCCGGTTACCTCCAGGATCTGGTCTAAGATAGACTAGGTTACCTCCAGGATCTGTGCTAAGCTAGGCTAGATGGAGCCGGTTACCTCCAGGATCTGTGCTAAGCTAGGCTAGATGGAGCCGTTACCTCCAGGATCTGGTCTAAGCTAGGCTAGATGGAGCCGGTTACCTCCAGGATCTGGTCTAAGCTAGGCTAGATGGAGCCGGTTACCTCCAGGATCTGGTCTAAGCTAGGCTAGATGGAGCCGTTACCTCCAGGATCTGGTCTAAGCTAGGCTAGATGGAGCCGGTTACCTCCAGGATCTGGTCTAAGATAGACTAGGTTACCTCCAGGATCTGTGCTAAGCTAGGCTAGATGGAGCCGGTTACCTCCAGGATCTGTGCTAAGCTAGGCTAGATGGAGCCGGTTACCTCCAGGATCTGTGCTAAGCTAGGCTAGATGGAGCCGGTTACCTCCAGGATCTGTGCTAAGCTAGGCTAGATGGAGCCGGTTACCTCCAGGATCTGTGCTAAGCTAGGCTAGATGGAGCCGGTTACCTCCAGGATCTGTGCTAAGCTAGGCTAGATGGAGCCGGTTACCTCCAGGATCTGGTCTAAGCTAGGCTAGATGGAGCCGGTTACCTCCAGGATCTGTCCTAAGCTAGGCTAGATGGAGCCGGTTACCTCCAGGATCTGTCCTAAGCTAGGCTAGTTGGAGCCAGTTACCTCCAGGATCTGTGCTAAGCTAGGCTAGCGGTGGAGCCGTCAGACAGAGTTACGACACGCACGGAGATGAGAGGGTATGTATGGACTCATCTAACTCTGGGGGATACGGGGAATAAAACAAAATCCCAATAAGTCGGCGTGTTCCTTTAATCTGTATCAATATCGGCCCTGAAAAAACCATATCGGTCGACCCCTACTCTAATGTCTAATGTCTACTACTCTAATGTCTAATGTCTACTACTCTAATGTCTACTACTCTAATGTCTACTACTCTGTCTACTACTCTAATGTCTACTACTCTAATGTCTACTACTCTAATGTCTACTACTCTGTCTACTACTCTAATGTCTACTACTCTAATGTCTACTACTCTGTTTACTACTCTAATGTCTACTACTCTAATGTCTACTACTCTAATGTCTACTACTCTAATGTCTACTACTCTAATGTCTACTACTCTAATGTCTACTACTCTAATGTCTACTACTCTAATGTTTACTACTCTAATGTCTACTACTCTAATGTCTACTACTCTAATGTCTACTACTCTAATGTCTACTACTCTAATGTCTACTACTCTAATGTCTACTACTCTGTTTACTACTCTAATGTCTACTACTCTAATGTCTACTACTCTAATGTCTACTACTCTAATGTCTACTACTCTAATGTCTACTACTCTAATGTCTACTACTCTGTTTACTACTCTAATGTCTACTACTCTAATGTCTACTACTCTAATGTCTACTACTCTGTTTACTACTCTAATGTCTACTACTATAATGTCTACTACTCTAATGTCTACTACTCTAATGTCTACTACTCTAATGTCTACTACTCTGTCTACTACTCTAATGTCTACTACTCTAATGTCTACTACTCTAATGTCTACTACTCTGTCTACTACTCTAATGTCTACTACTCTAATGTCTACTACTCTAATGTCTACTACTCTGTCTACTACTCTAATGTCTACTACTCTAATGTCTACTACTCTGTTTACTACTCTAATGTCTACTACTCTAATGTCTACTACTCTAATGTCTACTACTCTAATGTCTACTACTCTAATGTCTACTACTCTAATGTCTACTACTCTAATGTTTACTACTCTAATGTCTACTACTCTAATGTCTACTACTCTAATGTCTACTACTCTAATGTCTACTACTCTAATGTCTACTACTCTAATGTCTACTACTCTGTTTACTACTCTAATGTCTACTACTCTAATGTCTACTACTCTAATGTCTACTACTCTAATGTCTACTACTCTGTCTACTACTCTAATGTCTACTACTCTGTCTACTACTCTAATGTCTACTACTCTAATGTCTACTACTCTAATGTCTACTACTCTAATGTCTACTACTCTGTTTACTACTCTAATGTCTACTACTCTAATGTCTACTACTCTAATGTCTACTACTCTAATGTCTACTACTCTGTCTACTACTCTAATGTCTACTACTCTAATGTCTACTACTCTAATGTCTACTACTCTGTCTACTACTCTGTCTACTACTATAATGTCTACTACTCTAATGTCTACTACTCTAATGTCTACTACTCTAATGTCTACTACTCTGTTTACTACTCTAATGTCTACTACTCTAATGTCTACTACTCTAATGTCTACTACTCTGTCTACTACTCTAATGTCTACTACTCTAATGTCTACTACTCTAATGTCTACTACTCTGTCTACTACTCTAATGTCTACTACTCTGTCTACTACTCTAATGTCTACTACTCTAATGTCTACTACTCTAATGTCTACTACTCTAATGTCTACTACTCTAATGTCTACTACTCTGTCTACTACTCTAATGTCTACTACTCTGTCTACTACTCTAATGTCTACTACTCTAATGTCTACTACTCTAATGTCTACTACTCTAATGTCTACTACTCTAATGTCTACTACTCTGTCTACTACTCTAATGTCTACTACTCTAATGTCTACTACTCTAATGTCTACTACTCTAATGTCTACTACTCTGTTTACTACTCTAATGTCTACTACTCTAATGTCTACTACTCTAATGTCTACTACTCTAATGTCTACTACTCTAATGTCTACTACTCTGTCTACTACTATAATGTCTACTACTCTAATGTCTACTACTCTAATGTCTACTACTCTAATGTCTACTACTCTGTTTACTACTCTAATGTCTACTACTCTAATGTCTACTACTCTAATGTCTACTACTCTGTCTACTACTCTAATGTCTACTACTCTAATGTCTACTACTCTAATGTCTACTACTCTGTCTACTACTCTAATGTCTACTACTCTGTCTACTACTCTAATGTCTACTACTCTAATGTCTACTACTCTAATGTCTACTACTCTAATGTCTACTACTCTGTTTACTACTCTAATGTCTACTACTCTAATGTCTACTACTCTAATGTCTACTACTCTAATGTCTACTACTCTGTCTACTTTGTGTATGTCATGGAATTACTTTGTGTAATCTGGAAAGCAAAAGTGCTATAGAAATCAAATTCTTAATGTTATTATAATAATTATTATTATTATTATTATTATCACTAACCACGTCTCTCTGCCCGGCTCAGCTCTGAGAAGCAGAAGCTACACGACGCTGCAGGACGAAGCCCTCAAAGTGTTCAGCTCTCTGCAGCACCTGGAGGGCGTGGGCGACCCGGTGCCCATCATCCAGGGCATCCTGCAGACCGGCCAGGAGCTCAAACAGCTGCGGGACGAGCTCTACTGCCAGCTGGTCAAGCAGACGACGCGGCCGCAGCAGCCGGGCAGCCCGGCCAACCTCTGCAGCTGGAAGATCCTGGCCTGCATGTCCTGCACCTTCATCCCAACCAGGAGCATCCTCAGATACCTCAAGTTCCACCTTAAGAGGTATTGGCATGTTTACAGACAGACTGTGTCTCCAGAAAAAAAGGTGTTTAGGGGATACAACACATGATAACGTTTCTTTAAAGATTAATCTGCAGGTGTGATTTTTTATCTTAATGTACATTTAATTGAAAACTTATGATCTGCCCCAACCGTGTTCTTTTAAAGCAAGACTTATATTCTGCTCATATTATGCTTTTTGGCTTTTTCCCTTTATTGTGTTATATATATATATATATATATATATATATTTTGTGTGCACGTTATATGTTTACAACGTGAAAAAGCCCAAAGTCCCCCCCCAAAGGGACTTACCATCTCCAACAGAAAACACTGTTCACCAACTGCTCCAAACAGCTCTGTTGTAGTCCAGCCTTTACTTCAGAGACACACGTGGTCACTTTGGAACACACGTTATAATGCTCGCCTAGCTGCTAGCATGGCACGCCCTCATACTCTGCTTCTGACTGGCTAGTAGTCCTTACCTAGGTACTGTCAGGACACGCCCTCATACTCTGCTTCTGACTGGCTAGTAGTCCTTACCTAGGTACTGTCAGGACACGCCCTCATACTCTGGATACTCTTGCATTTGCGTATGAAGTGCGCTATATAAATAAATTGCCTTGCCGTAATGTTCCAATCCAAATCACTCTCTCCGCAGGACTCGAGAGCTCTTCCCCGGCTCGGAGATGGATCGTTACGCCGCCTTTGCCCTCGACTCCCTTAAGAAGACTCGAGCCAGGGAGAACATCCCGTCCCAGGAGGAGATCCGCGCCATTATTGCCCAGCAGGACATGAGCACCACCGTTCACTGCCACGGAGGAGGCTCCTGCAAGATCACCATCAACTCACACACAACAGCCGGAGAGGTGGGCGACAGGAACCAGAGTTCAACATAATCCCATCACTTTCTGATGTGTCTGGAAGTAATAGTCCTGTTTAGAGTCATTGGGTTAACTTTGTTAAATAATCTTATGGTCTGAGAAGGTTACCTAAGGCCGGCGACGGACTGGATGCGTGGCGTGAGCGTGACGTTTCTGTCTTTGCACACCAGAAACGTGTCTGACGCGGCGCTGCTGCTGCTGCTGTACACATGGATGTTTCCCATTGATTTACTGCACTCCAGCAGTAGAATACTTCATGTTACACATAAATATATTCTGATCTGATTACGGCAAAGACAACGTCGGCAGTACTGACGGTGAAATAGGCTCCAGAATTGACAGGTGCGACATTTGAAAATCGATACATTTTCTTTTTTAATTTTACATTTATATTATATCTGCATTTATGTCAAAACCTCGAGACTTTCAAACATCAACATGTCATTTATTAATATGTATTTGTGTCAAAATGACATATAAACATCTTTTTCTAATCTATTTTATCTGGAAACTCTTCCAGCACGCTGGCGTGTCGCGTGAAAAATAGACGTTGGTTCTATTTCTAGCACGCACGCATTTTCTGAGACGTGCTTGTCACGCAGGCAGCGTGCACGCTCTAACCTGTTACCATGGGAGCCGAAATAAAAACGGACACGCCACGCGGCCGACACGCTCACGCCACACAGCGGACACGCTCACGTCGGTCACGCCACGCGACCGACACGCTCACGCCACGCGGCTGACACGCTCACGCCACGCGGCCGACACGCTCACGCCACGCAGCTGACACGCTCACGCGGCTGACATGCTCACGCGGCCGACACGCTCACGCCACACAGCGGACACGCTCACGTCGGTCACGCCACGCGACCGACACGCTCACGCCACGCGGCTGACACGCTCACGCCACGCGGCTGACACGCTCACGCCACGCAGCCGACACGCTCACGCCACGCAGCCAGTCTGTCGCCGGCCTTACAATCCTCTTCAAAGTACAGTTCACATTTTAATTTACATTCCACTTTTTTTGAGTAATTTTTGGGCAGAAATCCTAAGATTCTAATCAGGGCGTCTGTCATTATTTAAGTAGTTTGATCTCATCTGATCTGCTTGCTGTCAGGTGGTGGAGAAGCTGATCCGAGGTCTGGCCATGGAGGACAGCAGGAACATGTTTGCTCTGTTTGAACAGAACGACGCCACAGAGAAAGCCATCGAGAGCCGCACCGTGGTGGCCGACGTGCTCGCCAAGTTTGAAAAGTAAGCATCCGAAGAGTCTGGCTCGTCAGCGTATGTTTGTTGTTGTGTCTGAAGCAGAACGATGAACCGTCTCTCTGGTCTGCAGGCTTTCAGCCAGCCAAGACGAAAACAACATGGGCTGGAAGTTTTACTTCAAGCTCTACTGCTTCTTGGACACAGACAACGTTCCCAAAGACAGCGTGGAGTTCGCCTTCATGTTTGAACAGGTGAGACCCAATTCACACCTTTGAAATTTAAATAATTTTCCTTCTGTGTAGAGCCGTCATCTCTAACTTAGTTAACTTGTTTTGTCTTGTCCTGTTTTGTTTTACTTTCTAATCTAGCTTCCCTGTAAAGCCACTTTGAGTCTATGAAAAGCGCTATATAAATTCAATTTATTATTATTATTATTATTATTATTATTATTATTATTATTATTAATTAGTAATTCACTTAGTTATTTGGTCTATGAATTGTCGGAAGAAATAACAATCACAGTTTCTAAATTCCTGATGAGCTAACTTACTGAGGCGGTTGTTCTGGAAGCTTTCTTCATCTTACATCTTCTCCGTCTGCAGGCCCACGAAGCGGTCATTCGCGGTCAGTATCCGGGCCCCGAGGAGACGCTTCAGTTCCTGGCGGCCCTCAGACTTCAGTACCTCCAGGGAGATCACAGCTCCCAGGCCACCGTCCCCGAGATGTCCCAGGTGTTCCCCATGGCGCGATTGCGGACCCGGGTGCAGAACTCCGCCAAGACGTTCGCTCCGGGCTCCGGCTCGGTGGCCGACCGCTCGGGGACTGCGGAGAGGAAACGCTCGAGCTTCCTGGAGGGAACGCTGAGGCGGAGCTTCAGGAGCGGCTCGCTGAGTCGGCAGAAGCTTGAGGAGGAGAACAGCCTGGAGGCGTGGATGAGGGAGGAGGCGGCGGCCGTGAGAACCAGCGTGATGGACAAGTGGAAGAAGCTGCAGGGGATGAACCAGGAGCAGGCCATGGTCAAATACATGGCTGTGGCGAAGGAGTGGCAGGGATACGGATCCACGCTGTTCAACGTGGAGGTGAGGACAGAAATTATGTCAGGATTTAGTTTTTTGGCGGTCTGCTCGCTCGTTTGAATATCTGCTATTTTTTACATTCTGTGTTATTTTTTAATACTTCTCTTTGCTTTATTTATATAATTTTCCAACTCCAATACAAACTGTATTCGTAAGAATGTTGTGTTTAGATACCAGCAAATAGAAATGATGAATGTTTGGGGGAATGAAAAAGAAAATAACTTTGTTAAATCAACCTATAGGTGATGTACGGAAGAAGATAAGGGACAATGTGCAAAATGTATTTGAGTTCTGACTTTAAAATCTGAATTCTGTGAAAAAACAATCTGACTTAATTCTTAAAATTCAGATTTTTTTCCCCATATTCACGACTTTAAACTACGGAAGCCGAGAACGGCCATTGATTTCTTTCTTTTTTTATGCACTGTTATTTTATTATTTTATTATTCATTATCTTTTATTTATTCGTTATCTCGATATAACAAAGTTTGTTTTCCCGAGTTTTTTTTGTTTTCTCGAGATGTTTTTTTTTATGGATTATTTTTGTATATATTTTATGGATTTTATGGATTATTATATGTGCAAAATATATTTGAGTTCTGACTTTAAAATCAGAATTCTGTGAAAAAAACAATCTGACTTTATTCTTAAAATTCAGATTTTTTTCCCCATATTCACAACTTTAAATTACGGAAGCCGAGAACGGCCATTGATTTCTTTCTTTTTTTATGCACTGTTATTTTATTATTTTATTATTCATTATCTCGATATAACAAAGTTTGTTTTCCCGAGATTTTTTTTTTTTTATGGATTTTTTTTGTTTTTTTGCCTAAGACGTCCTTCCATTTAACCCGAGGAAGGAGCTCCATGAGCGGATAGAGGTCTTCCGTTTCTCCCTCCTCTTCTCCGGTCAAATACTCGGGAAAAATCCCACTAAAACAGCCTTCAATTTAACCCGGAGAAGAGGAGGGAGAAACGGAAGACCTCTATCCGCTTATGGAGCTCCTTCCTCGGGTTAAATGGAAGGACGTCTTAGGCACAAAAAAGAAATCCATAAAAGAAAAAAAGAAAAAATCGGGAAAACAAACTTTGTTATATCGAGATAACGAATTAATAAGTCGTTATCACGAGATAACAGTGCATAAAAAAAGTAAGAAATCAACGGCCGTTCTCGGCTTCCGTAGTTTAAAGAAATCTGAATTTTGGAAAAAATCTGAATTTTAAGAATAAAGTCAGATTGTTTATTTCACAGAATTCTGATTTTAAAGTCAGAATACATATTATATATTATTATACATTTTGCACATATAATAATCCATAAAATCCATAAAATATATACAAAAATAATCCATAAAAAAAAAACATCTCGAGAAAACAAAAAAAACTCGAGAAAACAAACTTTGTTATATCGAGATAACGAATGAATAAGTCGTTATCACGAGATAACAGTGCATAAAAAAACAAACAAAAAAACATCAATGGCCGTTCTCGGCTTCCGTATTAAACTCAAATTTAAACTCAGAACTCAAATACGTGTTTCACACGTGGCCCTAATCCTCTTCCGTAGGGATGATTTCATGTTCTACCATTTGAAGTTTAAATGTGAATCTGACCAAAAAAGTGTTAAGAAAGGCCCGACGGCCATCACGCTTGTTGTTTCTGCTTGTCGTTTAGTGCCGTGACGGAGCGTTCCCCTTCGAGCTGTGGTTGGGCGTGAGCCGGGAGGCCGTATCGGTGTACAAGCGAGGAGAGCCGTGGCCTCTGGAGGTTTTCCCGTATGAACAGATTCTCTCCTTCGGCGCTCCGCTGGCCAACGCCTACAAGATCGCAGTCGAGGGCCGAGAGCTGGTCTTCGAAACGCAAATGGTTTGTACAAGAAAATAAATTTCATTTGTGAACGTTGGGTAACGTCAAACAGAAAAAGCACTGCAGCTATTTACCTCGGCAAGGGAATCCATTCCTAGCAGTGTTTACATCGGAATTAATTAGTTTAGAAAGTCCATAAATTGTTCCAGAGAGACTGACCGTGCAGATCCACCTGGCCGCGCGGCGCTTCTGTCGCGCCGCGCTCCACTTTATACCTGTTGGTGACGTCAAGCGACTTTAATGCGCCCGCAAAGCATCCTGGGAAGGTGGTGCTGCGCGTCAAAAAAGAGCCGGCCGATGCCCATCTTTATGCAAATTAATCCGTTGAACGCGATGCGACTATCCAGTAGAAGTAGACGAAGATCTTGTAAACTGACGTTTGTTGATCTGAAATTCAGATTCAGCAACTGCACGGCCTATTTCTCCTTCAAATGTCTAATGTCTATTTTCGTTAAATACGAGGTCGTATTCCGAACGAGCCGCCGTGATGGTCGTTTTGAAATTCGGGAGTAGCCAGACCCACGTGACGCGTTCGTCCAATCAGATGCCGGTCAAGGGCGTGGAGCATCAAACATGGATGTATATCAGTCCCTCCAGAAAAACGTGATTATGCGATCTCATAATTCAATGCATAATCAGCCAAAGTCTGCATATTTATGCGGGGGGGGGGGGGGGGGGGGGGGCGCATTTCTTCAAATACGCCGCACTTTCGCCGTGTAAATTGTCGATTTCCACGCAAAATATGCAGGGCTTGCATGATTTCATAATCCCCGCATTTTGGCTGCAAAAAAGTCACATATATCTCAGCAGAGAGTTGAAAAATGTTGTTTACTTCACACAAGAGCAGCCATTTTCCCCTGTTGCCATGGGAACGTTATGAAGTGATGTAATTTCTCCTAGTGAGAACACGGTGTTGGGGGGGGAATCTCTTTGTTTTCTCTTTTTCATCAAACCGCAGTTTTTGCAAGTTCCCGCAATTTCATCACATAAAATTGCATAAATATCCCGCATATTCCATCGCATTTTTTAAGAAAACGTGCCGCACAATCAAGGATTTTTGCCCTCAACAATCACAAAAAAAACTCTGCGTTTTTCTGGAGGGACTGGTATTACGTCGCGACACCGCGCTTCAGTCGTGTCGCAAAAATGGATCTGCACTGTAAGCCTTAAAATCATGAATCCTCCCACATTTAGAAAAGCATGAACGAATGAAATGCACCACCAACCTTTTGATCTTGAAATATCACGTGGTGTATAAACGCTCCTCTTCCTCTCCGCTGCAGGTCATGGACATCGCCAAGCTGATGAAGGCCTACATCAGCATGATTGTCAAGAAGCGCTACAGCAACTGTCAGTCCGTCAGCAGCCACGGCAGCCAGTGTACCGCCTGGTGAACTCCGCCCTTTAACCTTTGACGTTATGGCCACTTACCGTGGTGCCGCAGAGCGCCGAAGCGTGGCCGCAGCAGGCCACGGATGGACGCCCATCCTCGCCGCTCCGGACAGAGCGGCTCGTACATTTGACAGACGTCATGGCTCAGACGTCATGACTCTGTGAATGCTGAAGACAAACCACAATGCTCTTAATGTTAATTAGCTCAAATTATTATTATTTTTTGTTTTTTTTACTGGTTTTATTCCAAAAAAATGAACATACACTTCTGATAGATCGGAACCTTAAAAGAAACACAGCGAGCTACCATCTCAAGCTGGGAGAATCAGCTGTTTTTTTAGATGTACTATGAACCATTTGAACTGTGTCTCAGGTCAAAGAGTGAAAATGTAAATGTAATCTAACTACAAGACTTTTTCAAACTCTCTCCAATCAAACAAGCTACTTGCGTCATGTAACTTTTACACTGACAACGCCACAAGCCCTACTTTGTTTGTAAGAGTTAACCCTAATTATCAAAGGGGAAAAATATATACATTTACCTCAATGTCCTTCTTAACAAGTATAGTAACATTTCATTAATTAATTTGCCTCGTGAAGCCAAGAACGGCTCATGATCCTTGAATCTAAGGTTATGTGAACGGGACGACATCTCAAAATATAAAGGTTTCTACAGTGCAACAATATGTTATCCCTTAGCAAATGCGTGTAAAGGACGGTCTACGATAACACAATGTTGTGTTCAACAGCAAAACCCAGAGATGTATCCACGTATCTATGTCCAACATCAAAATATAACTGCATTAAAATCAGGTGGCCCACAGCATCGACGACAACAGATGAAATAAAGGCTGTTAATTTAGTCATTTGACGACACAAATGTACGACAGGAACAACTTATCAAAATGTTCTTCTGACACCTAGTGGACTCCTGAAATAGCCGATGCAACAAATGCCACTTTTCCGCTGTTTTCTCAGACCAAAGTAAACCAGCTGACGGTTTAGCACAACCTAATTTTCTCATCAGTTCTCATTTAATCAAGAGTTTTCTCCAGAAGTGGGGATGTGTCTTGTTTTGGAATAAAACTGTTAAAGGTGCTGTAGGTAAGATTGTGAAGATCCAGCGAACATCGACAACTTCTCAGTCCCTCCCTCCTGTCTGCTAAAGCCCAAAACGGTCTCCTAAGCCCCTCCCCCCACAAGGGAGAATGAATGCGAGTGCATGAGCAGTGATTGACATGCAGTTAGACACACCTCCCCCTGGCCCTGATTGGTGCATCTGAACAGGGAGCGGTGGATTTTTGTAAATCCCCCTCCAGGCTGTAGGTGGAGCCAGAGGAATGACCTGCTTCATGTAGTTCTACTGGAACACGGGGTCAGTTTCAGCAGATGTGACAGAAAGGTAGTTTTAGAAGTATTACCTACTGCACCTTTAATTTCTCACTGATGCTAATGTGCTGTGACAACACAAGGACTGTTGTTGCAGGATGGGGGCTTTTCGTTACTGAGGTTTTTGTTTGTGTGGCTGTCTGTATCTGTGAGTGTGAGTTTTAAGATGCGTGTGTCTATGTGTCGGAATGTAAAAAACTAAGCAAAAGCAGAGACGATAAAGAAAATAGTTAAAGACTTTTACTCTGCTTTGAAGAACTCTGGGACTTGACCTATACAGACTTTCTCCAGGATGATCTGTTCACTGTAAATAGTATGCAACTGTACCCGTCTTAAGCATTTCAAGTTTGTGATTGATTGTTTTTGATTGATTTGCTGACCATTTCATAGGTCACACAAGTTTTAAACTAAAGCAGGAAGAACTCTACTCAAATCAGATTTTGTCTTATCGATGCCACTTTTGTTCCAGAATCTGGAAGGTGCTCCTATGTTCCCTTTACGTACTTTTACACTGCAGAATCTGTCCAGCTACGCAAGTCATTCAAGCTAAACTCAAAATTATTTTCTCATAACAAATCTGTTAGTTTGTTAACAGCATGAGGCATATGTCAAAACACCCCTGCATCCATAGTTTTCGGTGTAAGTCCCCAAATCTGCAGCGTTAACTCATTGCGATGTGGCAGTGATCTGCCTCTCAGACTGGACACTTTTCAGTCCAGAAAAGCAGCAATTTCTAGGTCAACACGCCCCAGTGCTGTAGCTTGACTAGTTCTTAGCCAAATTTAAAGTGATGAATGTCAAAACTACAGTAATACGGCTGCAAGACACTGGAGAGGTGTTCATTGCAGATGGGTTTAGAGAATGGTTTTTGGATTGAACATGGTTCCAAATGTCTAAGAACTAAGATTGTGCTTGGAGGAAATCTTAAGATGATAAGATAAGATTGGCCAAAATCTAACTTCCCTGTCTGATTATTCAGTCCATAAACAGTTTGTCAATTAATTATCTAGAAAATGTATTATGCTGCTAAATAAAACTACATTTCACCCACTCTTAATAATAACCAGGAACTTGTTAGAAAACATAGTTTTCGAGCCACTAAACAACTGGTTGCAATCACCTACTTAATGTACTTCAATAGTATTTTGATTGTTTGGAGAGTTCTGAGAAAATGTAAAAACCTGCATACTAGGATATAAACAATCATTCTTCTGATTTGACCACAGATGGTTCTTTTTTGACCCTCCTCCAAAGCGTGCCGGAGGAGGGTCTGGCTACTCCACATAGCATTCGGGATGGGAGGAAAACTTGCTCTGGTTTATTGGCATTTCTTTAAACCAATCACAATCTTCTTGGGCGGTGCTAGGAGCCAGACGGAGCCACGGTGCCTCTGCTAAATAGTCTCAGGAAGGAACTTGTTTTGGTGGAACATGTGTACGTTCAAAAGTAGTTTTAGTCGTGCAACAGAAAACTCCGATTGGACAGATAGTCTAGCTAGCTGTCTGGATTTACCCTGCAGAGATCTGAGGAGCAGTTAACCAGAGTCCTCACAAATCTTAATTTAAAATGCAGACACAAAGGAAGCCCAAGGCAACGGATATCCGGCCTAAATGAGTGAAATCCGGCGCATTTTCCGGCGACAACGGAGCAATCCTGGAAGTGGAACGTCAAGGATATAGACTAATTCTACGCTAATGCTTTCCCGCACCTGTGATCACTTAAAAATGCACAAAAGCCTCAAAATATGACCGAAAAGACAGAAAAGGTCGTTTTGGTCAAAACCTTCCAGATGTAGCATGCTATTATCTGCTATACATGGCTTTCAAACAGCACGCAATGACCCTTTACGTAAGTCTATAATAATAATTGAAACATTACTAGATGTAAGTGCTGGCTTTCAGTTTGGATGACTTGCTCAGCTGTACTTTTTGCAGTGTAACATTCCTACAACATTTCACTGGAGCTCCGCGGGCGGTAGATCCCTCCAAAGACGCGTGTGCAGGTTCCTTCCACAGTGCCTTGTTGTATATTGTTGTATGTACACTTATTTTGTTTTCCATGTGTGTGTGTGTGGGTTCTTTTTGGTATAATGTGCAATGTTATATAAATATATATATATTATATAATCACGTGGCTGTACATTTTATACTGTAAGTCTTTGCCTTCTATTTTTCTCCTGAATGATGACCACATGGAGATTTTCTCAAGCTAAAAAAAATTTAGTTTTTGTATTTTTCTCTACGCAGCCATCCAACTGACAGTGGATTTGTGATACAATACTGGTATCTTGTTTCTTTTAAATCTGTATTAGCTGTGTTATGTATTGAAAGTATGATTCTAACAATAAATGATTACACATTTGGTCTGAAATCGCATTCACTGTAACAATTTCTCTTTATTTTATACTATTTTTACACTATTTTGGGGGTCTGTGTAAATTAGAGTGTGGTCTAGACCTACTCTAGCTGTGAAGTATCCTGAGATAACTTCTGATATGATTAACTTGCCACAAAGCCAATCACACCGCCGTTTTAACAAGGACAGATAGGCTATTTTATGAAGATGAAAAATGGAGAAAAGGTACGCAGGTCATGGTTAGTGTACTCAAAATCATCCGATTCAGTCTTCTGTTTCTACCTTATTGCCCGCCCGGTGCCCGGTGAGCTGTGCACGGTGAAATAAATAACGCAGAGCCCATCGTTATTTATAAGTTTGGTTCAGTGTCAGTCAGACACTTTTTCTTCTTTGCTTTTGTTAAATAATTCAAGTTGAGCGGATGTTTGAGCTGTTTTTTTTAAAGCCACCCCAGACAGATGAAAATATACTGCGCAAATCAATTAAGCAGTGAAAGGGCGAGGATTATTCCAACGTAAAACGCTGTATAATTGTATAGGGTGACATCCGGTAAAATGGGCCATTTAAGGATTGGGGGTCCCAGCCCCTCTGGAATTTAGAGCCAATGACTGCAAAGGATTTCAAACTGCTGTCATAACTGTACTTGACAAGCAGTGTTGTAATGTAACGAAGTACAAATACTTCACTACTGTACTTAAGTAGAATTTTCATGTATCTGTACTTTACTTCTTTATTTATATTTCCGGAAACTTTTACTTCTACTCCACTACATTTCCTAAATAAAATGTATACTTTTACTCCACTACATTTCCCCTATAGGCATCTTAGTTACTCGCTACTACAAAATAAAATTAGAAGAAATTTGTTACACTGAAAAAAAGCAGGTTCGGCAAATCATTGCTCCTAAATTGCCGAGTCAATGCACGCTCCATTCTAGTTGGTGATGTGATGCTTGTTTCTTGCCAAGCGGCAAAAAAGAAAACCACAGGCCAAAACTAAAGACGAAGAGGAGGAAGCGTAATAACTGCTACAGGCTCTGTCGCCATGGTAACAGACGATGACCACCCCGACGACAGCGGTGATGAAGATAACGTTACACACCTTCGGCCATAAAGTTCATAATCAAAGTTTTTTTTACTTTTACTTCTAATACTTAAGTACATTTAATATCAGAAAATTACTTTTGATAATTAAGTACAGTAAATATCAAATACTTTAAGACTTTTACTGAAGTAATTTTCTAAAAGGAGACTTTAACTTCTACCAAAGTAATTTTCTGGTAACATACTTATACTTTTACTCAAGTATTGCTTTCAAGTACTTTATACAAGACTGTTGACAAGTAACAGGGGATTTGATTGGTTCATGGTTGCTATGGTGGGCCGGGCAATAATTCAAATCAAGACTGCACCAGAAAGCTGCATGGTGAGAAGCCTGGCACACCAAATCTAACTAAACTATTATAAGGATGATAAATCTGTGCATAATATCTGTCTTGATGGCATCAATCAGAAATAAGGTTGTTAGTTTGGTATATGAACATATTTTTTGAAAAAGTGATGTTTTTTTGGGGGGCCCAATTTACCTTAACCCACTGAGGTAAAATGGGCCACATGGTTTCAGCTAAAATGGGCCATCATTTGTGTCACTCACAAACACACATACACATGTGTTTGAGTGTGTGTGAGTGAGTTTGTGTGTGTGTGTTTGTGTGTGTGTTTGTGTTTGTATGTGTATGTGTACGTACGTGCATACACACACACACACACACACACACACACACACACACACACACACCACTGACATCAGTTCACTGATCTATGCTGTTCCAAAATGGATTTTTTTTTAATTGCACATTTGAACATGTGGGTTTGCACCCAAAATGGTTTTTGAATGGCACATATGATTTTTGTTTAATGCAGTTTAAATGTTATGTGGCTGTATAAGCAACTGTGTTTTAAAATTAAAATTGATGATAAATGACTATTTCCCTTTGCAGTTTGACTGGCCCATTTTACCTGAAACTGCTCATGCAAAAAATGTTGGCAGAGCTGATGTTTCAAGAACTGTAGGGCCTAAATAATTAGATTTTATTACATAATTTCAACACAAAATTATCAAAAACAGTCATTATTAATCATAAAAACACATGGAAAAGGCATATATGGTATTGTATTATTGTCCCAAACGATTTACCAAAAAGTGGCCCAATTTAGCTGATATAACCCTAGGCTACCACTGGTGCAAACCAACAGGAATCCTTGCCTTTTCTGCTCTTTTATGTTTATGTTTTATGTGGGTAGGGCCCCATATTAGTTATTGAAACGGGCCCCCAGATGCTTAAGGCCGCGGCTGGACGCAACAACAGGGAAATTAAACGCCACACGCTGGCAACAACAACGGGACGGACTCTACAACCAGCACTGCTCAGTAGACCACATGGACAAAACACAAATACCAGGACAGATACAACATAAGACATACAAATAATGTGCAATTACTGCAAATACATTTTACTATTTAATATTTATTCCAATTATTTTATTATTGTTGTGTGTTTAACTCTACTTTCCTCTTATCCCTCGCTGCTGCAACAGTGTGAATTGAGTTGAACGAATGAAGTGGAATGAAAACTGATCTTACAACAAGACACAATTTGGTGGTTCACTCTTGTTGTCAACGTGCTAAACACGACCCCATCTGAAAGCAGTACTGCCATCAACAATGTTGGCATTGTGAGATCATAAATTATTATGTTTTCTATTTGTATTTATTAAATGTTCTTGTATTTTAATTGGTTGTATTGTATTACATTTTATCGTGAAGTACTTTCTGATTTTTTTTATCTGTGAAAGGTGCAAATAAACTTGACTTACATCCAAGGGGTAGGAACCGGAAGGACGGGGGAGGGAGGGGGGGCGTGTCCCCTCCAATATAGGAGACAGTCCCATTTGTCCCACCTAAAAATTACACCGGAGGAGAAAAATATTTGATTTTGAAATCTTTAACTCGGTTGCTTTTATTTTGAAAGCACAACTTTTATTTTGAAAGCGCAACACTGCGTTTAGTCACCGGCCCGCGAAATTACGAATCCCATTATGGGAACGCCAAGACCCGCCCTTCAATCACTACTATTGGCCAGGCGTCCAAGGTAACGTGACCCCATTTGTTCAGGTCCTATCCCCTGACCAATCCGCTATCCTAACCCCAACCAATCAGCTGCTTCGGGGGGCGGGTCTTGGCGTTGCCATAGTGGGATTCGTAATTTCGCCACCGGCCCGCCCTCTCAACGGTCAGACTGTTTGGAAAGCGCGGGAGTCTGAAGCTGGCGATTTTTTTGTCCAGGAGGATAATTATATTTTCTGTCTAACGTGAGTATAATCATTCTTCTGTGATGATCATCTCTTGTACCGCCAAACTTTAATAATACTTTGTAAAGTATGTACATGTATTAATCTAATTTAATTCCTCCTGTTTTCTTTTCTTTGAGGTAGGGAAGAATGGGAAGAATGGAGTCAGAAGCAGTAGAAATACATATTCCTGTTTAACCCCAGTCTTCTGCTACAGTACTGTAACTGATATATATACAGACACACACATCAAATTCAACAATGCCACCTATATTAGATGCAGACACGTAATGCAAGAAGCCATAAAGAGCTTTGTTTCAGACAACGTTCACACAAAAACAATATGGTGAAGATCGGGTTCTTGAGTTTCCCGCTGACAATCGTGTGCGCTCCCAGATAAGGCTAGTATTCACACATGAATATACCAATTTCCTCTACAAGTACCTGGGACATGGGATGGCACCTGAGAGGAATAGTCCTCATTTACTTGCTGACATGCACGCTGACATAGAGAACAACATGTGGAGTTCCCAGGGACTGATGGGGTGGTGGCCCGGACGGCCACAGTGAAAAGGTGTTCAAGAAAATACGGGATCAAATTAGAAAACAGGAACTGAAAATATTCACAAACAAACTGGTTTTGCGAGTATTAAAGAAAGACAAACTGAGATTCATGACATATATGAGGTTTTTATGAGTGATGGGAAGAATGGAATGACGGAGGAACCAACAAAGTGTTTTCAAAGCTAATAAAAAACAGTGCGATGATCCAGAAGGAAGCTGAAGGAGCGAAAACAAAGTGAAAAAACATTCCTGTACTGTAACTGATATATATACATATATATATAACATGTAAGTCACTACTTTGATTTCAGACAAAAACGGCATCCTAGAGTTGCTGACATGATTAAGTCAAATGAGGCATTTACAGGCGTGTCTCTTCTATATACATATGCCATACACATTAGATTTAGTGACTTTCTTTTCTGATTTTATTTTTGCATGATGCACCCATCATGAAGAACGGCCCCATCCATCTACACTAGGGGGACTTACCCTCCACCTGGGTATTTTCTCCAGGCTGATGGTGGCTACCCATGTCTACAGGAAGGCCCTTATCACACCATATAAGAGGCCAGTGAGAGGCATGGCAGAGCAACGGTTTAATTACCATCATTTCAGAGGTCGCTCAGTCATTGAGCGTGCCTTTGGAATGATGAAAACCAGCTTCAGGTGCATCTTTTCAGAAGCACTTGAAGTACATCCACTGTTTGTCCCAAAGTTAATAAAACACTGCATTATTTCTGTAATGAATTTCTTAATCAAATCTTAATATCCTACTCAAAACAACAGTTGATGCTTAATAACTGCTAAAGTGTATCCTGACCAGTGATGCCGGTAACGCGTTACTTAGTAACTAGTTACTCTAACCTGACTACTTTTTTCAGTAACGAGTAATCTATTTCCAAACCAGTAATCAGATTAAAGTTACTTAACCAAGTCACTGTGCGTTACTATTTTTGCCATTTTCCTTAGTAAAAAAATATATATTTATTTCTTGCATCTCGGGGAGTGAAGTCACGTATGCGACAAGTCACGTTTTCAGCACGCATTAGGTTCACGTCACAAACGTAAACAACAACGGAGGGAGGCGAGAGATGTGCGTTTTCTACCTGGAAATATAGTCACTATTTTGAGTTTGTGTCCATTAAAGATGACAACATTAAGGTCTGTTGTACGCTCTGTGCTGGCGGCGACAAAGTGCTCTCCAGCTACAGACACACTACGAATTTGAAAAAACATTTAGAGACGCAGCAGCTCAGTCAGACTTCTAGAGCGAGTCCCAGCAGGTGATGCGAAGCAGAGAGCAGGAGGTCCCCGACCACCCAAACAACAAAAGCTGGACTTCAGTCAAAACCAGTAAGTGGGGGAGAGTTGAAGAAGTTAGTCGGGCAGTTTGTTGTGGAGGAAATGCTGCCATTAAATACGGTTGACTCGCCTTCGTTTCATGCCACAATAAACCAGATCCCTACTACTGTCAACGCCGCGCTGCCTCACAGAACAGCTGTTCTTCTTCTTACATGGAGGAGGAGTAGCAGTGATGGAGAGACATCTGAAGGCGGCCAAAACTGGTAGCTGGCAGCTGCTGAATGTAACTAATAAAGTAACTTGTAAAGTAACTTAGTTACTTTTAAAACCAAGTTATCTGTAACGTAACTAAGTTACTTTTTCAAAGTAACTGTGGCAACACTGATCCTGACAGTGGATTTGTGACATCGTACTGGTATCTTGTTTCTTTTAAATCTGTATTAGCTGTGTTATGTATTGAAAGTATGATTCTAATAATAAATGATTACACATTCGGTCTGAAATCACATTCACTGTAACAATTTCTTAATTTTATACTATTTGTACACTGTTTTGGGGTCTGTGTAAATTAGAGTGTGGTCTAGACCTACTCTATCTGTGAAGTATCCTGAGATAACTTCTGATATGATTTGAAACTATTAATGAAATTTAAATTAATTGCACTAAGAAGAACATTCCTCACGGTACGTTTCCACACAGCGAAATTTGGCTTCGCTCTCATTGAGGTTGAATGGAGACGAAATTTGCCCTGATTCAGCGAGATGAGAGCGAATCGCCGAGGGGAGCGAAACAAAGTTGGCGAAAGTTTAACTTTATTAAAATGAGGACCACTCGAGAACCAATCAGCTCCGTCTTCTGCTACAGTACTGTAACTTATATATGCATACATATATGTATGTAACATGTAAGTCACTACTGTGATTTCAGACAAAAACTGGATTGTAAAATTGCTGACATCCTCTACAAGTACCTGAGACATGGGATGGCACCTGAGGTGAATAGTCCTCATTTACTTGCTGACATGCACGCTGACATAGCGAACAAAGTGTGGAGTTCCCAGGGACTGATGGGGTGGTGGGTGAACACGCAAATGGACGGCCACAGTGAAAAGGTGTTCAAGAAAGCACAAATTAGAAAACAGGAACTGAAAATATTCACAAACAAACTGGTTTTGCGAGTATTAAAGAAAGAAAGTGAGATTCATGACATATTTCTGTTCAAACCATTAACGGATCGGTCAGGTTTACGATATGTCCCTGATTTTATTTTTGCATGATGCACGCATCCTGAAGAACGGCCCCATCCATCTACACTAGGGGGACTTACCCTCCACCTGGGTATTTTCTCCAGGCTGATGGTGGCTACCCATGTCTACAGGAAGGCCCTTATCACACCATATAAGAGGCCAGTGAGAGGCATGGCAGAGCAACGGTTTAATTACCATCATTTCAGAGGTCGCTCAGTCATTGAGCGTGCCTTTGGAATGATGAAAACCAGCTTCAGGTGCATCTTTTCAGAAGCACTTGAAGTACATCCACTGTTTGTCCCAAAGTTAATAAAACACTGCAATATTTCTGTAATGAATGAAAACAGTAGCGAGTAGTATGTAAGGCCGGAATTCCGCGTAAGAAGGTTGGTTGGGGTGGTGGATGGGTCAAAAAACACAGGACTTTCACCCAGGAGAGCGGCCTGTGTGTGGCGTTCGTCAGTTGTGTGTATTTTTATTTTTTTATTATAACCTTTGTGTTGTCTTCCTGTCGACCGTCAACTTCTTGTCCTTGTCCTTTTATTTCCTCTTTTTTTCTGAGCTTTTATACACAGTCAATTTAACTTATACACCTAACTTATAGGACATGTTACCTATTTGTGAGTTGAAAAAAAGCAGAAATGATGAATTATTTTGACTGATAGTTAAGGTCAAAGGATGTTGAGTGAATCACAAACTGGTTTATGTCAAAGTTTAGTCAAGATAGTGTTTAGAAACCATTACATTTTTTTTCTCCAAATGCTATAAAATTGAATAAAACACCCAAAATTCAATGAAAGTAATCATTCATTTTACCTGTGAAGATCTTCCATGCATCCAAGTTATTTTTTGGGAACTTTGGTTCAAAGAAACTCATATTTCTGATACAAAAACAATTTGAAAACGGGTCAAATTTGACCTTAGCACAACACAAGGGTTAAGAAAGCGTGTCACGGAACCATAAGCCCACCCACGAACTTTTCCTGAACCCAACTGTCCCGTTCTTCTCGCGTGTCACGCAAACGTAAGCCCTGTGTTTATTTTTCGGCGATCCGTGTTCATTTCACGGAATTCATCCGTGAGCCCATCACGGAATTTTTTGCGATTCCGTGAAACTGCCACAGATTTTAAGGGCCCGTGTTCATTTCACGGAAATTCTGTGAGATCAGGTTGGACGCTACGGGAATGTATGAGAAGGAAATCGAGTCAGCTGATTCTGAATGAACGCATTTTTTGTCAATAAAATGTTAACACAATAATACATATTTGACCATTACATTTTAGGGGAAGCTGAGCTTCCCTTGCAGTTTTAAAGAAATCACCACTGGTTGGACTACACTGTGGTACCATACCCTCGTGAGCATTATTTGAACAGTATTTTACTGTATAAAGTAGTGTGTTGCTATAAAAATGGCGAGAAAAACGGTAATTAACAATGGAAAAGAGACAGACCATAATACTTAAAAATGTAGGTCTTCCCGACATAGAAATTGCTTAGAAAGTCAGGTTGTCAGTGTCAGTGAGTACAGTATTCTTCACCATGAAAAGCCACTTAGAAACTGGGGGAAACTCTGACAGAAGAGGTCTGGCAGACCGGAAGCCACAACAGAATCAGAAGACAAGTTTCTTAGAGTCAACAGCTTGCGTGATAGGCGGCTCACAGGACAACAGCTTCAAGCACAGCTTAATAGTGGTCGTAATAAGCAAGGCAAGGCAGCTTTATTTGTATAGCACTTTTCAGCAACAGGGCAATTCAAAGTGCAAGTACATGAATACAATTGAAATACAAGAATAAACGTTACAGTGCAGTATTAGAAATTAAACATTAAAGAGCAGTTAAAAACAGTTAAAAATATAATAGCAGATAAAATAAGCCGCGAAAGTATAAGAAATGGATAGTTATTTAACAAAAGGCAACATTAAAAAGAAAGGTCTTCAGCCAAGCAAGTCTCAGTTTCAACTGTAAAGAGACTTCGAGCTGCAGGTTTGATAGCTCGAGTTGCAGCAAGAAAGCCGAATAAGAAAAAGTGGTATAGTAAAAGTCAGAATAAGAAAACGTGGCTTGCCTGGGCTAAGAAACACCACCAATGGACTACTGAAGACTGGAAGAAGGTGTTATGGACTGGTGAATTAAAAAAAACGCTAGCTGACAGCTTGATTCAGTCTAAAATAACGTTAACTCAAACTAAACACTGGGAAAAGCAGGCTACAGCTAAATTAAGACTTTAAAGTAATAACAATAAAGACAAGTATTGATTGATTGTATTTTAAATAAGCACAAGTGTAGTAGAATTGACGTAACAGCTGTTATACCAGTTATTTTCAGGTTTTATTTTGAGGGTCTTTTAGAGTTATTACACGCTGTCTCAGCTAGCGGTTAGCCAAATTAGCTGTTAGCTAAACTAACGTTAGCTTCCCGGTGGTGGAGGCTAACGGCAGAACGCTACAACTACGACCGGAAGCGTGGAACAGATCGCGCAGTGTTGTAAATCCTCATAAAACAGGATTATCATCTGCGCATGCGTGAACATCTTGCGCATGACGGATCGTGCAGGCAGCACAGATAGGGTACCGACACCCACTCTACCAACTGCATTTACGTTGTCTAGGTTTCAGTCTTGATTTAATGTTCACGTTTATTTACGTTTGTTGGGTTACCATGACTTGATATGATGATGAATACCGGTGCATTGCCACAGAGAGCACTACGGCCGAAGTAATGTGCGAGTGAATTGAGAACGGGAGCCGTGTTAACTGCGTACCTTTTTCACTCATAGTAGTAACTTTATAACACAACAATTAATAACCCACAACTAACTCTCTTTTACAGGTTAAAACACCCTAGTGTTGTAGATACTATACATAAGGTATAAAATAATGCACTTCAAAGTACTGTTAGATGCAATGTTATGAGCGATTAGGTTGTTCTTTGTTTGATTGTAATAATTGTAATTGGCCAGCGTCTCAGTCATTAAACTACTGACTTGGGAGCTGAACAGTAAATCACGGAGTGTATATAGTCAGTAGTAACCACACATAATTGTAACATCTAGCCACCTTATCTGTGATTATATTCGCTGTAGCCTATGTTAAGATTCCTCCGACGAGGAGAAGGAGTCGCTGGAACCATAGGCGTCGATTTCGGGGGGGACGGTGGGGACGTGTCCCCACCAGATTTTGTCATGAGTCATTTTGTACCCATCACTTTTTTTTTAAACCTCGAGCTCAATTTAGTTAAAAAAACACATATAAGATACCAGCACTTACTGTACATGAGGAGCAATATGAGAGAGAAATGTGATCATCGATCGCTGTTTTAGGTACATTAAACCACGTTAAGCTTTTTGACGTTATATTAAGCCCATGCCTGGAACAACAGGTGATTTGCTTTTTGGACAGCAAAGGCATCTATGCGGACAGCGGGGACATTAAGGCTGGTCATACCCTGCCAAGCAAAGACAAAACGGCCACTCTATTGATAATAATCCGGTTCACGAACAGAAAGAAAAAGTTGGCACTCCTCAGACAGGGAAGGAAATTAAAAGGGACCGAAGTTTACATCAACGAACACCTCGCCAGGAAAAATGCTGAAATCGCGAGGAAAGCATGCTCATAGAACACAACAAGATCCAGGCCACATGGTCAAGAAACTGTAAAATATTCATTGAACTACATGGGTCGACACCTGAGGCAGCGAAAGTGCTTCTCATCAGGGACAAAATAAAAATAAAAAGGGCAAATATAAATGTGTTTATCAGGAGTTTTTGCAGTTTTGTCTTTATTTAGTTTTATTTTTATTTATGTTTCTGGCATTTCTTGTCTGTTTTGTCCTAGTGTGAAGGATCTGAAATATGCATACCTGCAAACAAATCTCTTTTCAGCGAAATTGGAAAAATGTGATCAACAATTTCCCATTAACCTGAGTTTCAAAAACCTACTGCGGTCTTCACAATAAAACATCTTTGGTGATACGTCATGCGATCACTGACATTAGTTTTGAGGTAAGTGTTGTTATCCGCCAACAATATAACTGTTTTCTCTTAATGTTGTTAACACGTTTAACGTTAACGTCGTAATGGAAAGCAAATTTGTCGGCTTGTCAACTAACGTAAAATGAGCAAATTGTGTTGTTAGCCTACAATGTTAGTTCAGTGTGAAGGATTTTGGCAAGACTATCTCCTCCACTGCATTAGTATTGTTATCTGATTTTTTTTTATGTATATCTTGTTGTAAGATATGAGAGAAATGAAAACAAACACGTTATGAAACAAGCTAATATGGCACCAGTGCCTTAACAACCGTTATCTACCGAATAGCAACGCGGATTTCGGTGCCACTTAAATGCCTGCACTTCTCTCTGATGCTCCTGAACAGATGTTAGAGGCAACAGAAACATTGCTGCATGTCAGGCTAGTTAACACTACACTTGGCAGCAGGTAACGTTAGCCTACCGTTAGCTACAGCTGGATTAAATATGGTTAAAATGCTGACAGCTAAACGGTGTAAAAGTTTGTCTGTATTTCACTGTAGAGGATTCCAATAGACCCTTTGGGAACACGTGACTGTAAGGTTTAGCCCCATAGTGGAAGGAGGAGACATAGACTCAGGAGTTCTTCACCGGGTGCTTTGATTTATTTCTCCCCCATTCACGGGGAAAGGGCGGTTGTGCATGGATGAATTATTACAAAAATATATCAAAAATAACAAAAACAACAAAGAAACTAAATACAAACTAGAACTTATCATACTAACAAATACTAAACAATGAAAAAAAACCTAAAGCAGGACCTGACTATGGGCTCTAGCACCTGCACCCTTCCAGGCCAAAACTGTTCTCCCCCCTCTGGAGCTTCTGCCTCCTTCCTTTATACCTATATGTTAGCACTCAGACCGTGTGCAGTCAGACCGTTAGCACTCAGACCGTGTGCAGTTAGTCTGTTAGCAGTCAGACCGTGTGGAGTTAGACCGTTAGCAGTCAGACCGTTAGCACTCAGACCGTTAGCACTCAGACCGTGTGCAGTTAGACCGTTAGCACTCAGACCGTGTGCAGTCAGACCGTTAGCAGTCAGACCGTTAGCACTCAGACCGTGTGCAGTTAGACCGTGTGCAGTTAGACCGTGTGCAGTTAGACCGTTAGCACTCAGACCGTGTGCAGTCAGACCGTGTGCAGTCAGACCGTTAGCAGTCAGACCGTTAGCAGTCAGACCGTGTGCAGTTAGACCGTTAGCAGTCAGACCGTTAGCACTCAGACCGTGTGCAGTCAGACCGTGTGCAGTCAGACCGTTAGCAGTCAGACCGTTAGCAGTCAGACCGTGTGCAGTTAGACCGTTAGCAGTCAGACCGTTAGCACTCAGACCGTGTGCAGTTAGACCGTGTGCAGTTAGACCGTTAGCACTCAGACCGTGTGCAGTCAGACCGTGTGCAGTCAGACCGTTAGCACTCAGACCGTGTGCAGTTAGACCGTTAGCACTCAGACCGTGTGCAGTCAGACCGTTAGCAGTCAGACCGTGTGCACTTAGACCGTGTGCAGTTAGACCGTTAGCACTCAGACCGTGTGCAGTTAGACCGTGTGCAGTTAGACCGTTAGCACTCAGACCGTGTGCAGTCAGACCGTGTGCAGTCAGACCGTTAGCACTCAGACCGTGTGCAGTCAGACCGTTAGCAGTCAGACCGTGTGCAGTTAGACCGTTAGCAGTCAGACCGTTAGCACTCAGACCGTGTGCAGTTAGCCTCAGACCGTGTGCAGTCAGACCGTTAGCACTCAGACCGTGTGCAGTCAGACCGTTAGCAGTCAGACCGTGTGCAGTTAGACCGTTAGCACTCAGACCGTGTGCAGTTAGCCTCAGACCGTGTGCAGTTAGACCGTTAGCAGTCAGACCGTGTGCAGTTAGACCGTGTGCAGTTAGACCGTTAGCAGTCAGACCGTGTGCAGTTAGACCGTGTGCAGTTAGACCGTGTGCAGTTAGACCGTTAGCACTCAGACCGTGTGCAGTTAGCCTCAGACCGTGTGCAGTTAGACCGTTAGCACTCAGACCGTGTGCAGTCAGACCGTTAGCAGTCAGACCGTGTGCAGTTAGACCGTTAGCACTCAGACCGTGTGCAGTTAGCCTCAGACCGTGTGCAGTTAGACCGTTAGCACTCAGACCGTGTGCAGTCAGACCGTTAGCAGTCAGACCGTGTGCAGTTAGACCGTTAGCAGTCAGACCGTGTGCAGTTAGACCGTGTGCAGTTAGACCGTGTGCAGTCAGACCGTGTGCAGTTAGACCGTTAGCAGTCAGACCGTGTGCAGTTAGACCGTGTGCAGTTAGACCGTGTGCAGTTAGACCGTGTGCAGTTAGACCGTGTGCAGTCAGACCGTTAGCAGTCAGACCGTGTGCAGTTAGACCGTTAGCAGTCAGACCGTGTGCAGTTAGACCGTGTGCAGTTAGACCGTTAGCAGTAGAGTTGAGCCGGACCGAGTATCCGGTACGGATAAAGAACTTTTGCCGAATACGAGTATTATACGAGTAATACGAGTCAATATCTGTGCTCGGATTTTATAAAACTCCTCATTGGGTAGCTGACTGTGTCTGCGTCCTGTGATAGGCTAGAAGTCACAGCGCCCCGCCCCCTACACACGCTGCTCACAGAACACAGAGAACAGCTCTCTCTCTCTCTCTCTCTCTCTCTCTCTGTCTCTGTCTCTGTCTCTGTCTCCCTCAGTCACTCAGGTTCGCGGGTCTTTTCCGTTAACGTTTAGGCTCTCTTCAGCTTCAGGTTTGTTTTTTTACTTCGGGTAGTAGTAGTTACTTATTAACCAGTAGAGTTCTGGTAAACGTGGGGATTGTAGACGAAGTGCTTGGTAGAAAGCGACTCACGTTGCGTCTCTGCCTGTCGGAGATTTGTTTTCTTTTTTTAAACCGTCAGCTGGCTCTAACCAGTTTTTTTACTTCACACACCGAGTGTCTGACACTTTCTTGCTGTATTTTATAAGTCAATGAAGATCTGAAAAACGTCGTCGGACTATTTGATCCGTAGAACACGGTGCCCCTCGCCCCCCTCTCTCTCTCAGTCTCTCTCTTACTCACTCACCTGGTGTGGAAATAAAAAAAAGAACCAAAAATTTTAAAAAATCACACTAAAATTTAAAGTTAAAAAAAGAAAGTTATGTTGAGTATGAAAACTCTTGTTCATTACATTTTACTTCATAATTGCAACCGCATGTGTTGTATTCACTGTTGCAAAAGTTGTTCTGTATATAGTTTGTTATCGTGATCAAAACCATTGATCTGAAGCTCAATGATGATGCTGTCATGTAAATAGTTTTCTAATCAGCAATAAATACAACAATATCTGATCAACCCATATCAATTGCTTGCTTAAAATAACATACCGGTTAAATCCCCGCCCATTTCAAGACAACCCGACCCACTTCTGGGTTAAATCCAAGCCCCCAGGAGGAGCGCCAAGTCTATATGCCACCATGGGCTTAGCGGGTAGCGGTGGTACTGCACTCCATGGCCCAGAAAGACTTTTCACATAGACTTTACATGGTGAAAGAAACGTCTATATTTCAGCGAATAAATTGTTTCAGGGTATATAAACTAACCAGTCTGAACACTTACAGGGTCCTTGTTTAAAATGTCATGTTTTTAACATTTTTAACATTCACTGGTAGCGAATACTGAATTATTAAATTAGAAATGATGAACGCGCATAATGGACGCGAGCAGACCCGATATTATCTTATGAAGTTATGATACATCCGAGGGATCTTTTCACCCAGGATGTAATCCCGGGATTAGGATGGCACCAAAATCATGGTTCCAGCTGTTGCCGTGGTTCTGCTGAAATTCCCTGCCGTGCTTCTCCCCATGTGCAGTTAGACTATTAGCACTCAGACCGTGTGCAGTTAGACCGTTAGTACTCAGACTGTGTGCAGTTAGACCGTTAGCAGTCAGACCGTGTGCAGTTAGACCGTTAGCACTCAGACCGTGTGCAGTTAGACCGTTAGCAGTCAGACCGTGTGCAGTTAGACCGTTAGCAGTCAGACCGTGTGCAGTTAGACCGTTAGCAGTCAGACCGTGTGCAGTCAGACCGTGTGCAGTTAGACCGTTAGCAGTCAGACCGTGTGCAGTTAGACCGTTAGCAGTCAGACCGTGTGCAGTTAGACCGTGTGCAGTTAGACCGTTAGCAGTCAGACTGTGTGCAGTTAGACCGTTAGCACTCAGACCGTGTGCAGTTAGACCGTTAGCAGTCAGACCGTGTGCAGTTAGACCGTTAGCACTCAGACCGTGTGCAGTTAGACCGTTAGCACTCAGACCGTGTGCAGTTAGACCGTTAGCACTCAGACCGTGTGCAGTTAGACCGTTAGCAGTCAGACCGTGTGCAGTTAGACCGTTAGCAGTCAGACCGTGTGCAGTTAGACCGTTAGCAGTCAGACCGTGTGCAGTTAGACCGTTAGCACTCAGACCGTGTGCAGTTAGACCGTTAGCACTCAGACCGTGTGCAGTTAGACCGTTAGCAGTCAGACCGTGTGCAGTTAGACCGTTAGCAGTCAGACCGTGTGCAGTTAAGACCGTTAGCAGTCAGACCGTGTGCAGTTAGACCGTTAGCACTCAGACCGTGTGCAGTTAGACCGTTAGCACTCAGACCGTGTGCAGTTAAGACCGTTAGCAGTCAGACCGTGTGCAGTTAGACCGTTAGCAGTCAGACCGTGTGCAGTTAGACCGTTAGCACTCAGACCGTGTGCAGTTAAGACCGTTAGCAGTCAGACCGTGTGCAGTTAAGACCGTTAGCAGTCAGACTGTGTGCAGTTAGACCGTTAGCAGTCAGACCGTGTGCAGTTAAGACCGTTAGCAGTCAGACCGTGTGCAGTTAGACCGTTAGCAGTCAGACTGTGTGCAGTTAGACCGTTAGCAGTCAGACCGTGTGCAGTTAAGACCGTTAGCAGTCAGACCGTGTGCAGTTAGACCATTAGCACTCAGACCGTGTGCAGTTAGACCGTTAGCACTCAGACCGTGTGCAGTTAGACCGTTAGCAGGCCACTGTCAGTTCTTTATGGGTCAGCACATCCAAAATAAAAACAAAAACAGCCTACATACCCTCCTGAACAAAATCTTAAAACCGGGGGAAGCATTGCAAGTCTTACGCATTTCGGAATAGTGGATCATAACCAGGTTGTAAGTGCTGCTTCAAATTGCCAAAAGAAGAAACAAGAGCAAGAGACAAAAAATAGAGAGTAGACAATTGATTGAAAGCTGCATTTAAACTCAAACAGGCTGTTCATCAGCTGATCAAAAGTTTGAGACCATAGCCCAAAAATAAACCCACAACAGAACTAAAAGTGTCAAAAAAGGACTCAGTAGTGAGTAGCCCCACCGTTCTTGTTGATCACTTCAAACACTCGTTTCGGCATGCTTGATGCGACTGTTTCCAGGAGGCTGGTGGGAACGTTGATCCATGTGGTGATGATGGCTTCACGAAGGGCATCCACGGTCTGGAACTGACGTCCTTTTTTTGTAAACTTCCCTTGCCATCCATCCCCAAATGTTCTCAATGGGATTTAGATCTCGGGAACACGCAGGATGGTCCAAAAGAGCAACATTATAAGAAGTCCTTCGTCAGGCGGGCGTTGTGAATTGCAGCGTTGTCCTGTTGAAAGACCCAAGGTGTGTCCCAAACCGCGCACTTCCCTTAGTGCACTCAGAGAAGTGCACTTCGTGCACTATGTACTTACTTGGATAGGGCGTAAAATTTGACGGGGGAGTGTCGTCTCAAATCGCGCACTGCCTCGTATACTTACCGGAAGTGACGATCATAACATCTCAGTCCTCCTCTTTCTTCTTCTGTGAAATTGTGAATTGTACTCAGCGCAGAGCGTTCCCGCCACCTATTGTCACCCGCGAAAATTACATCTCTGCTTTGTTCATCAAAATGAATGTGATTGTTTCTATTGCTGCTTGTATTTGCCCTCTGTTTTACGTGCGGATGAGAGGATTGCGACGACGCCGTCGCATCATCCAACTCCTTTTAGCAGAATACATACCGGTATGTTGATATACATACTTTTTCTGTTAATTCATTTTTAAAAAATGACATGACCATTGAGTTCTTTTAGCAAAAGTGCAGGAATAAAATGTTGTCCAACTGACATATAACTAACGTTAACATAGCTAGATAGTCATATTATGTTTATATAAGGGTGTTTATTGTGTTAATATTTTTATATAAGCTGTAACTAATGACCGTTGAAGGATGCCCTGGAGAGTCTCAAGTCCACCCTCATGTTACTTTCCCCATCAAAACACAGTGCCAGCAATGGCACCGTATTGTTCAGCTGGCAGTACTGTCTGGGGTTTTGAGGCCCTTGTCTTTCTCTTTTGGCTAGCCAGTGGTACCTCTTACCGCGTTGTAGCCAGAGCCTTTGCTATGCCCCGGTCCACTGTGCACCGTGCTGTCCACAAGACAAGCAGGAAGGTCCTCTCTCTACTCCCCCAGGTCGTTCGCCTTCCAACGGAGGAGGACTTGCCTCATGTTGGTGCAGGTTTTGCCCGGTTAGCCGGGTCAGCGGTCTTCAACAGGGTTGTTGGCAGCATTGACGGCTGCCATGTCCGTGTGACCCCCCCTATCAAGGACGCAGCCTGTTACCTGAATAGAAAGATTTTTTATTCTGTTCAATTTCAGGCTGTGTGTGACCACACAGCGAAGTTTATCGATGTGTTCATTGGCTTCCCCAGGTCGGCTCATGACGCAAGGGTTCTAAAGAACAGCCCCCTGTACTACCAGCAAAGGTACCCTCCACCCGGTTTCTGCATCATTGGGGATGGTGGCTACCCCTGCCTCAGGCAACCCATCGCCCTCATGACTCCCTACAGGCAGCCTCTACACAACCAACTCCAGGTCCGCTTCAATGGGCACCTGTCTAGAGCAAGGTGTGTTGTGGAGAGGGCCTTTGGCATCCTGAAGACCAGATGGAGGTCCATATTTTTGAAGGCGCTGGAGGTGGATGTCCTCTATGTCCCAGAGGTCATTGCCTGCTGCACAGTCCTGCACAACATCTGCCTGAGCAATGGGGACCTGTTGGAGCTTATTCCCCAGAGTCCTGTTCTGTTTTTTTCAGCCCAACATATTTCCTTGGATTAGGATGACACCTAAATCATGATTGCAGCTGACGCCGTGGTCCTGATGCATGAACTACAACTACTATTTCTAGTCACTGTTCCATTATCTTTATTGTGACTATTATTGCCACTGTGTTCATTTATATATATATATATATATATATATATATATATATATATATATATATATATATATATTTAGAGAGAGAGAGAGAGAGAGAGAGAGAACAATATTGAGGGTAACCATCACACTTTCAGAGTACAGTAATAATAGACAGATCATAGTTATAATTACTTTATTTACAAGTTTTTCCATGAGAGACAGGAAGCGCTCCTCCCTCATGGCCACCTCCCTGTCTCTCCTCTCATCTCAGTGTCTCTCCTCTCATCCCTCTCCCTCATCTCAGTGTCTCTCCTCTCATCCCTCTCCCTCAACTCTGCAAACCGCCGTTCCTCTCTCTCCACTGCCTCACGATGCCGCCTTTCCTCTCTTTCATCTCTAGCTGCCTCTCTCTCTCTTGCCTTCTCCTCCATCTTCTTCATCTCTGCCTCAAAATATGCTTTCTTTTCATTTATTTCCCTCAGGGCCTCCACGACACCCACCCGCCTCCGTTTTGGAGTGGATGCCGTGGAAGCCCTGGCTAGGTCACTTTCTGGGGTCACCACTGACACTGCCATCCTGGCACGATGAGGCAATGAGGACAGGCGGCGTTACAGACGGCCTCATCCATCAGTGAGTACCACTTCCAGGACGCAGCGGTTGCCTCACCCCCCTCAGTGCTGACCCCAGTTCTGGGGCATTTCAGGTCCTACGGACAACAGAAAACACTCCAATTTCAGATCAAACATCAACTACAATTAAATTAAATGCTTACATCCTTATGGCTGATTAACTCACAATGATTGCCAATCATTGTGACGGTTAACCAACCTTATATTTTTGTTTTAAGTTTTCCCATTTCTTTTTTAGGAAAAGGGGTGTAACCAGGACTGGCAGCCCTCGACTTTCAATGTACGCCCTAATGAAAATAAAATTTGCATGAGGGTAGCAATGTAAAATATAAGTCCACAGTAAAACTTAGCTAGAACTATAGGAAGATGTGATATAAATTGACTTACTCATATCCATTCAGGGCAGCGTTACGCTTGCCCGTGAAGCATGAGGCATTCACCATCCTCCATCGAATGAGGGATCTGGTGTCCTCGTCTGTCCCTAACAATTATAAAAGTCAGATCAGGACAGAAACAGCACTGTTAATACATTATAACATTACATTCATTAGCAGATGATTAACGTAGCTACTGTAACATAACTGCTAACGCTTGCAGCAAAATCTTCTACAGTGAGGACGATAGTTTAACACAAACAACACTAGCTAGCCAGCTATACCACAACACATTTAACGTCACCTAGCTAGGTTATAACTTATTTGCCAGTGGTCAAACTTAAAATATTTACAGTTTGAATTTCGTCACGCCACTTATATAAGATCTACCCCGATGTCTAATACAACTAACGACAGTGTCTGATTTCAATTTAATGCATTTTTGTGAACATTGGGGGTTTTGTTAGCTGCTACTGTCCCTTCAATCCATCATGTGTACAGATCGCGGCTAGTTTGCTTCACTTTTTAAAGTACATTTACAGTTTGAATTTCGTCACGCCACTTATATAACATGTACCCCAATGTCCAATAAAGCTAACAATGTTGTCCGATTTCAATTTAATGCATTTTTGTGAATATTAGCTAGCGGTATAGAAGTAACTTCATACTCTTTGGTTTAACACTGCCGCTGCTAAAGTTAGCTAAAGCTAGCTTGATGACACGTCAAATTACGGTACATATTAACGTAATTTTTCGCGGTACAAAATTCAACACCGACTGCAGAATTACCTAAATATACATAAACTGGTGGTTTATAGTTAAATGTTTTACAAGTATAGCAAAAAAAACTAATGTTCAACTTACATTTGTACTGCTCTTTTTCTCTCGCTTCCCTGGCCGCCATTATCGAAAGTTTTTCAGTATTTGTTAGCTCCGCCCCTTCCGCTACGTAGACAAGATGGCGACTGTTGAGTGTGGAAAGTGTGCATCGATGCACACTCAACTTTCTGACCGTTTTGAGTGCACCATCCGGGTATTTGCAGTGCACTGCATTTACCACACTTCGACAAGTTACACTTTGAGTGCACTCAAATAGTTAGTATAAGTACAGATGTGCGCGGTTTGGGACACACCTCCAGTCATTACCGCACAGACGGGGGCCCTCAGTCAAGAGGGATGCCCGCTGCAATAGATACACATAGCCAGTCGGCGTTTGACGCCCCGCACAACCTGAAGCTCCATCCAGCACCCCAGATCATGATGGAGCCTCCTCCACTGTGCCGCGTAGAAAACATCTCCGGTGGGATCTCCTTGTCATGCCAGTAACGCTGGAAGCCATCAGGACAGTCCAGGTTAAATTTCTTTCTTCAGCCTTTCAATTGCCATATGTTTGGTGCTCCCTTGCAAATTCCAAACGGGCAAGTTTGTGGTGTGTGAGGAGACGTGGCCTTTGAGGACGTTTTTATCAATCAGGTCTTGCTCCTGCATGTTCCTGCACGTCTTATGGTTATTGATAGAGTTGAGCCGGATACTCGGCTGAAACGAGTATCCGGTACACAAAATTGCGAATCCCACTATGGGAACGCCAAGACCCTTAGACACTAAGGGCCAGATGTACGTAGATTTGCGAACGTAGCGTTATCAGCGCCATGGCTCACCCGCAGATAGCGAACGCAATGATACCGTAGTTTACGCCATATTTACAAAAACCTGCAGGTCATCCGTAATTAGCGCCTTTCTCCGCCCACTATAGCGTAAACTGTAAGTCCTGGTGCTATGATACGGCTGAGTGCAGACTGCGATATTCCCACTGCTGATGCTATGACTGTTTGAAATTATCCTGATGCCAATATTTGTAATGTAGCGGGGAGTTTAACAACTGCTGGAATGTGAACTCTGAGTCGGAGATTCGATGTCATCTTTGATTTCTTCCAGTAACTGTAATCTTGCATGGCTGCTTAATCTGTGATCCTTGTGGCAAAACTCCTTTCAGCTCGTCTCCTTGGCCGATGTCTTCGTCTTGCTCGGATTACTGCTGTCATTTCACCAGGAGGCATATGTGAGGAAACCCGCTTCCAGGTTTACACCTGCTTTTAAGAGGCGGAGAATTTTCACCGCAAAATAGAGGCGCGCTATCACTGCCGGTGTTTGTACATACCGCGGAATACGTAATTAAGCGCTCTTTACGCTTCCCCTCCCATCTCTTTACGGTAAACTCCCACTTTCCCTGCGACCCTCCCATGAATAAATATGCATGACACGAAAAACGCAATTTGCCCTTTTCAGCTCCCACGACATGCAGTTTGCGCTTTTACATCATTGCGGCCTGTTTGTACCTCGCCATGATTTTACGCGCACGTTGCGACACAAATACGCCTGAAGTGGGCGCAAAAGCGTTAGTACATCTGGCCCTAAGTGTCTGACCAGTAAAACTGCAGCAGACGATCATCCCTGGCTAATTAAAAAATAACTTACTTTAAGAATGCTTCTTCAGGTTGGAGGTGGAGTAATTTGGACGCTGAAAGGAGGTTGGTTGCTGGCGAGCAGAGGCTGCACTGCACGTTATATTTGGTTCTCCCTTCTCTTTCTTTAATGTGAAATGCTGTTTGAATTTCCAAGATAGAAACGCATTCCTGCCCTGGCTCTGTTGTGCCGGTTCCGGCTCCATCTCTACCTCTATCGGTGATCACGCAAATAGCTAATGTTTTCGTTTTCATATCGGGGCTTCTGGGAAATGCATGGAGTTGCCTTAATTTATTTAGAGAGTGAATAAACTCGTGAAACAGAGAAGTATCGTCATGTAATCCACTGATTTAAATGTAACTGTATTCTAAATACCGACTATTTAAATAGTAACTAACGGAATACAGTTACTCATAATTTGTATTCTGAATACGTAACCCCGGTACATGTATTCCGTTACTCCCCAACGCTGAGTAGCTGGATTAAACACAATGGTTAAAATGCTGATAGCTGACATTAAGCGCTGTAAAGTGTGACTGTATTTCCCTGGAGAGGATTCCAACATTCAGCTGCCGTTCGAAAAACAACACACAGACGGTGAGTTTACTAGGGATCGACCGATATAGATTTTTTTGTGCCGATGTCGATTCCTATTTCTTTTCATCAGCCTTAGCCGATGTCCGATACGGGCTGCCGATTTTGAGCAGATATTTGGAGCAGATACTGCTTTTGCAGTTTTGCTCCCTCAACTCCACCCAGCTCCAAGTAGGGAGAGAGGGAGAGAGTCTGGTGTGACACACCGACCAGACTCTCTCCCTCTCCGAGAGACACACACACCACACACGTCCAAACCTCAGACAGGTGGTCGCTGAATAAAACTCCCCAAAATACCACAGATCAACGGCATTACTTAATCCTATGACCAGTGTTTGTAACAGCTCAGTGTATGGCGATAGTTCAGCTAAGTCAAACAGTTAAAAGATGCTTTGAAAGTTTAAAACTTACCGTTGTCTAGACAGTAAAAGAAGTGGACCCGTTGCTCTGGACCGAGACCAGTGAAGTCACTTTCCCGGTGATGTCTGAGCGTTACTGCGCAGCCTCAAACTGAGCTTGATGACGTAGATGTGACGTGAGCAACGTGTCTGAACGTTGTAAGTCTTCTGGTAGCTGTGCCAAGAGAAATCTCAATCATTCCCAATCTATCAGAGACGGAGAGCGTAGGTATATGTAAGGAGATAACATAGGCACAGGCTAATTATTGATAACTAAAATGCTAGTTAACATTAGTAATTAAACTAAACAGCTGATGTAAGTCCAAACTGCCTGCGAGCTTCTCCTGTACTGTACGGTAATTCCTCTACTATGAGACAGGAAGTCTCGTGGTTATGACTATTTTATAAAACCATAACGTGAGGTACAAGGTAATGGAGCCTTGTGTACATTGTCGTGTTCCTTTAGAAATAAACAACGGACAAATAAAGTCTTTAGACGCTTCAGATGTAAAGATGTAGGGATGTACGGGGGCAACAACACTCTTGATCTGTGTTATGGGGTGTTAAAGAAAACAGTAGAGCAATGGGACAGCTCATGTACCGAAGCTTTGCAGGACTACTTTGAGTACACTGATTGGCAGGTTCTCACTCAAGCAGCTAGTCTGGAGGAGGCCACAGATGTAGTGACAGAATACATCAAATTCTGTGAAGAAAACATTGTACCCTCAAAGACAGTTATGATATTTTCTAACAATAAACCTGGGATTACAAAAGAACTCAAAACAACAATCAATGAAAAGAAAATCGAGTTTATCTCGGGTCGGGATGTCAGCTGACCCAATCTGGTAAAACTAAAACAAAAAATTGGGAGTAGTGAATGAGTAAAAATGGAAATTACGTTTTGAATGTTAAAAAATAAATAAATAAATAATCCTGACTTACAATTTAATTTACCTGGTGATGTTCCGAGTTCCATCCAGCTGGTTTTGGTATTTCTTCGGGTCGGGACGTCAGCTGACCCAATCTGGGAAAAGAGAAAGTAAGATTAGTTATCTCTTGTGTGTAACAGGTCCTATTCATAAACTCTCAAGACAATGTTCTGTGATGTCACTGATGATGTCACAAATCCTTTGCAACAAAAACTTGGTTCAATCACTAGTGACATCAAAGGGTTCTGTGATGTCACCGTCGTGGCATCATGAAGTGTCGTCTCTTGTGGAATACAAATGACGACGACGCCTTAACTGTGACATCATCTGTGACATCACAGAACGTAGCCTTGAGAGTTTATGAATATAACCTGTTTCCTTCTTCATGCCTTGCATTTTCTGCTCTCTTTATGCCTTTCATTTTTCCTTCTTTATGCCTTGCATTTTTCCTTCTTCGTGACTTTCATTTTTCCTTCTTTATGCCTTGCATTTTTTTCAGTTTATGTGACATCATCATTTATGATCTTTGACCTCTGATGAAGTCAATGATTTGTCTCACCAAGTTGTGATTTCAGATATCCACAACTTCGTTCTTCCTAGGACAGATGACGTCACTTTCGTCAATTATGTGGAGCTTTTCAATTTCAAAGGTCCACAACGTTACTCTGCCGATCCAGAATGAACATGCTAGATTCATGCAATAGAATTACCAGTTTTGCCGCCTTCCCACTGGCAGTTGAAATCAGCTGCGTAATACGCAACACGCCCCCAGCAGACGTCGTACTACAACCGTTGAAAGCGTCGGAATAGTAGAAATCGGGAGTAGAAAAAAATGTCAGCTAGCTAACGCTAGCTAACGCTAACTAGCTAGTTAGTGTCGATTAGGCTACGTTCTGTGATGTCACAGATGATGTCACAGTTAAGGCGTCGTCGTCATTTGTATTCCACAAGAGACGACACTTCATGATGCCACAATGGTGACATCATAGAACCCTATGATAAAAAAATTGAACGCATCCGGATGACCAACAGACACGACCTTTTCCGCACTGCGCTCGTTCAGACCCGATTCGGACCCGTTCGCATGCGGTCTGCGAATCTCCACAGGAAATGAACGACTTCCGGTCGCTTCGCAGCCGTATCGGAGCTGATTTCAACTGCCAGCGGGAAGGCGGCTTTAGAACTCCATTGTTAGACATCTACAATCCAACTGTTACTGGTCATAATTTTAATTTCAGATATTCAAAATGAAAGACATATTCCAACAATACATATGTGGATATCTGCAATTGCATTGTTTCTAGTCATAATTGTCAACATAACAGTCTATGGTAGCAACTCGTGAACTCTGACCTTTCAGAAGATTTCCACCTCCCGAGTTCTTCAATACCACGAGAGGGGGGGAAGTTCTTATGGACTCTTGTTGTGAACATGTTGAACACGACCCCATCTGAAAGCAGCACTACCACCATCAATGTTGGCATTGTGAGATTAAAAATGATGATGTGACATCATCAGTGACATCACAGAACATTGTCTTGTGGTGCAAAGAGCAGAAAATGCAAGGCATGAAGAAGGAAAAATGCAAGGCATAAAGAGAGGAAAGATGCAAGGCATAAAGAAGGAAAAATTGCAAAGCATAAAGAAGGAAAAATGCAAGGCATAAAGAAGGAAAAATGCAAAGCATAAAGAAGGAAAAATGCAAGGCATGAAGAAGGAAAAATGCAAGGCATGAAGAAGGAAAAATGCAAAGCATAAAGAAGGAAAAATGCAAAGCATAAAGAAGGAAAAATTGCAAAGCATAAAGAAGGAAAAATTGCAAAGCATAAAGAAGGAAAAATGCAAGGCATGAAGAAGGAAAAATGCAAGGCATAAAGAAGGAAAAATGCAAAGCATAAAGAAGGAAAAATGCAAGGCATGAAGAAGGAAAAATGCAAGGCATGAAGAAGGAAAAATGCAAAGCATAAAGAAGGAAAAATGCAAAGCATAAAGAAGGAAAAATTGCAAAGCATAAAGAAGGAAAAATTGCAAAGCATAAAGAAGGAAAAATGCAAGGCATGAAGAAGGAAAAATGCAAGGCATAAAGAAGGAAAAATGCAAAGCATAAAGAAGGAAAAATGCAAGGCATGAAGAAGGAAAAATGCAAGGCATGAAGAAGGAAAAATGCAAAGCATAAAGAAGGAAAAATTGCAAAGCATAAAGAAGGAAAAATTGCAAAGCATAAAGAAGGAAAAATGCAAGGCATGAAGAAGGAAAAATGCAAGGCATAAAGAAGGAAAAATGCAAAGCATAAAGAAGGAAAAATGCAAGGCATGAAGAAGGAAAAATGCAAGGCATGAAGAAGGAAAAATGCAAAGCATAAAGAAGGAAAAATGCAAAGCATAAAGAAGGAAAAATTGCAAAGCATAAAGAAGGAAAAATGCAAGGCATGAAGAAGGAAAAATGCAAGGCATGAAGAAGGAAAAATGCAAAGCATAAAGAAGGAAAAATGCAAGGCATAAAGAAGGAAAAATGCAAAGCATAAAGAAGGAAAAATGCAAGGCATGAAGAGAGGAAAAATGCAAGGCATAAAGAAGAAAAAATGAAAGGCATAAAGAAGGAAAAATGCAAGGCATGAAGAAGGAAACAGGTTATATTCATAAACTCTCAAGGCTACGTTCTGTGATGTCACAGATGATGTCACAGTTAAGGCGTCGTCGTCATTTGTATTCCACAAGAGACGACACTTCATGATGCCACAATGGTGACATCATAGAACCCTTTGATGTCACTAGTGATTGAACCAAGTTTTTGTTGCAAACGATTTGTGACATCATCAGTGACATCACAGAACACAGGCTTGAGAGTTTATGAATAGGACCTGTTACACACAAGAGATAACTAATCTCACTTTCTCTTTTACCAGATTGGGTCAGCTGACATCCCGACCCGAAGAAATACCAAAACCAGCTGGATGGAACTCGGAACATCACCAGCATAAAATCTTTTGTATCATTTGGAGGAAAAAAAATGAAATGATTTCAAAACAGTATCCTGACTAAACGTCTGATTATCCACTAAATCGTAACTGTGTCAAAATAATTCATAATTTCAGCATTTTTAACTCAAAAATTAGGTATAATTTCATATAAATGAGGTTTATTGATTATGAATTTCAAAAATAAGTGTAAAACTAGTTACATGTTAGTGGTGAATCTGGTGGGAGTGGGAAAAAAAAAAAGGGTTAATTTTTTTATTTTTACCTGGGAGGACAAGTTGCCTGGGCGACGGGAAGACAACACAAGGGTTAAACTAATGTCAACGAGTTAAACAAATGTTGTAATGTATGCGTGTACCACTCAATAACATTATTATAAGTGCAATGAAAAATCAATAAAGACATTGTTAAAAAAAAAAGAAAAGAAAAAGTAAGTAGTAAGGGATCCTACATAAAATCTCAAGTCTATGTTTTGTGATGTCACTGATGACGTCACAGTTGACACGTGACATCAGCATTTGGGATCCCACAGAGGCAACATTCCATGTGACAATTTGACCTTTGAACAGGACACATCAAAGGCTGTTAACTGTCTGAATTACACACGCGTCCCGTCGTGGGAGGATATAACTGGGCCACATTAACGTCAGAGTATCCGACGCTACACACCATGTGCGCCATTTCTTGCTTAACCGTTGCTTGTTCTTTCTTTTTTTGTTTAATTTTTTTTATCTTCTTTTACTATTTCTTCATATGTTGTTACGTTCTCTTTCTTTTGATCTCACGAGAATAGTTTTACCCTCTCTGTCTCTTTCTTTCCTTCTTTATCGTCCTTATAAACCCATCACACCCAGAGGTTGTTTTATGACAATGCCACGCAGACGCAGACAGGCCGCTCGCCCCGTTCGCAGACGTGGAAGACCTCGCGGGTCCCCTGCTGCTTGCAGACGTCGGAGAGTTGCCCGACGCAGACGCTAAGTAACCTCAATAAACATGTAGCCCAAGCATCAAAATGACTGTTTACCTCATTAATGTATTTTTGTCAACAATTCAGTTTTCATGTAGTCTCGCTTTGCCAGACCTTCATCCACAGCGCTGCGGAGGAAGGTCTGGCTAGTCCACACAGCATTCTGGGATGGGAGAAAAACCTGCTCTGGTTTATTGTCATTTCTTTAAACCAATCACAATCTTCTTGGGCGGTGCTAATAGCCGGACGGAGCCACGGTGCCTCTGCTAAATAGCCTCAGGAAGGAACTTGTTTTGGTGGAACATGTGTTCGTTCAAAAGTAGTTTTAGTCGTGCAACAGAAACCTCAGATTGGACAGATAGTCTAGCTAGCTGTCTGGATTTACCCTGCAGAGATCTGAGGAGCAGTTAACCAGAGTCCTCACAAATCAGCCGGAGGTTAGAACGCCAACACAAAGGAGGAAGGAGACGCACATACGGAGCAATCCTGGAAGTGGAAGGTCGTGGATAAAGACCAGTTTTCATGTGCAGATTATCTGTAAACAGATAATAAAATTAATGCAAAAACAATTGAGACTACTTACACCTCAGGACCATGTGCATAAAGACAACTGTTGATAAGATATATTTCTTTTTACAATAACACTTGAAATGATAAATGCATGCTCTGTTCTTAACATTTTTTTTTTTTATTTTACAAAATGAACCAAAACACTGGCAATGAGGAAGATCATATATGCCCAAGATCTTTGTCTCAATTAGTACTGTGGGCATTTCCACAGATCTAATTCCATCATAATAACAGAAATGGGTTTTTGTAGCCAGTGGACTCACCAACATTAGATCATCTTCCACTTTCGTCCATTGGGTCTTGATGTGAAGAGGCTACTGTACTGTCACTTTTAATGGATCTCTTGGTAGTGAAGTTCAGCTCTCATAAAAATGCCACTCGCATTTTCACACTCATACTTCGCACTTTCATTCTATTAATTTGACATCAGCCAAGTAACCCACACTGCTCTCTGTGTATATAAATATTCTTTATACATCACATCCATGTTACATTCAAAAGAAATAGAAATACAGCAAACAGCAAAGGTCACATTCAAGTCATTTCTGTGCTTGAGACGTCGTCGCCCAGCCTTCTAAGGCACCAAAAAAAAAAAGTGGAGTGAAGAACAGAACCCCAAAACAATCCACCAACCCAAAACCCCACAACCCAAACACCACTGGCTCCTGGAAGCTCAACAGAATGGCATACAGACAGATCCAAACTACAATTTTCAACAGCTGTATTTATACAGCACAAATCATCTGAGGATCAAGTTAAAAATATCATTCAAATCAGTTGTTTTGTGCTTATTTGCTAAATTGCTAAATCGGTGAATCCTGCGTCCCCCGTCCATTAAATGCTTGTCTGGTTCTTAAAGGTAGGTTTCATTTGTACAAAACATAAAGCAAGTTCATCCCATGGAAACACAGTGATTCATAGTCCAGCCATAGACAGGTAAATAAATGGACAAAGTGACGCCGTTGTTTTTGACGGAGACCAGTGAAGTCTATTAGAAGCACTTTCCCGGTGATGGCCGAGCGTTACTGCGCAGCCTCAAACTGAGCTTGATGACGTAGATGTGGCATGAGCAACGTGTCTGAACGTTGTAAGTCTTCTGGTAGCTGTGCCAAGAGAAATCTCAATCATTCCCAATCTATCAGAGACGGAGAGCGTAGGTGTAAGGAGATAACATAGGCACAGGCTAATTATTGATAACTAAAATGCTAGTTAACATTAGTAATTAAACTAAACAGCTGATGTAAGTCCAAACTGCCTGCGAGCTTCTCCTGTACTGTACGGTAATTCCTCTACTATGAGACAGTAAGTCTCGTGGTTATGACCCAACCGTTAGCCTATTTTTATAAAAACGTCTGCTACGGAGCCATAACGTGAGGTACAAGGTAACGGAGCCTTTTATACATCGTCGTGTTTCTTTAGAAATAAACAACGGACAAATGAAGTCTTTAAACGCTTCAGATGTAAAGTTATTGGCTGTCAAAGTGACGCCAAAATGAATGGCAGTCAATGGGATGCTAACGGGGGGTGATGGCTTGTTAGCATCAAAATGGCGCCATAGCGGCTTCGCTCTGCGGAGGCGGGCTGACCGCCTTGAGTCCAGCAGTTTGGAAATCTAGTTTGACACTCAAAGCTATATACAAACTTTCAGCACAGTTCTAAAACAACCCAGTGTTAGCATGCTAACATGCTCAACGTTAGATTAAAAATTGCAAATGTATGGTTAACATGTTGAAATTTTAATTGTCATCCATGCCAATTGTAGCATGTTAACATGCTAACGGTAAAGTGTCAGAAAGTTAGCCAAAAACAGCCAATGAAGGCAACAGTGCAGATATTAGCTACGTATGTCCATCTTACAACAGTTCGGCTGATGCTATTCTGACCTTTGATTCTTATTCAGCCTGGCATCATGTTCATGCTAGCTCATTTCTGAACAAACAAGTGTGTCGTTCTTTCACCATGCAAAATCAAGAGTCAACGTTGACTCGTTTAAACTTACGTACGTAGTTAAAATACATAACGTACTTGATTTAGCTAGGAACATAACCTGCGTCACATACTCTTCTCGTAATCGTCCCTTATGTACGTAACACATAGGCTACTTATTTTAGCCCAAACAATGATTTTTCCCAAATCTGTTTCCGTGGTGCTGATAATTAATTTTAACACATTATGTGCCACCACCACGTAATGCGGGGTCAAAAGGTTGTGGTCATTTCACGTATTTATGGGAGATTAGGTTGTCATTTTCACTGGTCTCAGAAGCCGTGGTAGAGGTTGCAAGGAAAAGTTAACTTTGTTTTTCTTGTAGATCAAACATAACACAATATGCCAATTTAGAAGTTACTTCTATGCATCTGCTTACAACAACCTGGTAATCAGTCCCTCCAGAAAAATGCGATTATCGCATAACTCAATGCATAATCAGCCAAAGTCTGCATATTTATGCGGGGGCGGCATTTTTTAAAATACGACGCACTTTCGCCGCGGAAATCGGCAATTTATGCGGCGAAAGTGCGGCAAAATATGCGGGGCTTGCATGATTTCATAATCTCCGCATTTTCATTGCAAAAAAGTCACATATATCTCAGCAGGAAGATGAAAAATTTTGCGTTTACTTCACACAAGAGCAGCCATTTTCCCCTGTTGCCATGGGAACGTTATGAAGTGATGTAATTTTCCCTAGTGAGAACACGGTGTTGGGGGGGAATCACTTTTTTTCCTCTTTTTCATCAAACCGCAGTTTTTGCAAGTTCCCGCAATTTCATCGCATAAAATTGCATAAATATCCCGCATATTCCATCACATTTTTTAAGAAAACGTGCCGCATAATCAAGGAGAGACGACCAACATTCAACTCGAAAAAAGTCATATAACCATTCCAATGACTCGGAAGCTGTTCAGTTAAGGTACATTAAGCTAAAAAAAACTGCATAATTCCCCTTTAGGCAGCACCGATCTCACTTGACACAATTTTTGTGGCATTTTTTCTGTCGCTATTCTTTATGGATGTAGCTAGGAAGCTAATAACTATGTCAGACAATGAGATGACCACTTTATATCCCACCAAAAAGCTTTGATTGGTCGACTGTTTTTCCAACCAGCTGAGATATCTGCCAGCGGACTCCACACCAGTGTGTATGTGTCTGAGTTCAGTCTGCTCCAGTTTTCTCATGGCGGACTCCTGTAGCTTTGGGGTAAGTTTAAATTGTCACATTATGTTGAAATGTTTTCAACTCAAGTGGACAACTCAATTTAATTTGCGCTGCCTGGAGCTAGTTAAATTGAGTTATTGTGCAATAGTACCACTACTTAAATTCACTTTGCATTGAGTCTGAACACAACGTCCAGGTTGGATCGTTACTAAAAAAAAAAAAAAGAAATGCACCACTAGTGATAAGCATCTTAAAATTGTACAGCCGTCCAGCAATTGTTATCTGATGTGTAATGTATTTACAGCCTCACTGGGCTACTAGCATGACATTCAGTCATGTTGCTATATATATCAGTAACACTATTACAGACCTGTAATATTCTGACAATTTGGACCTCCATTTAAACCCAAGTAAACCAAGGTACTTTCATTCATTATTTTTGAAGTTTATGTCATGTGGCAACTTCTGTAAATACTTGTTCACATCAATATCCCAGTCACAATTACCACTGGGAAACGCTTCCACATATTCCACCTGCAGAAGTGTCTCAAAAAGCAAACAAGCATGGATGCATCAAATCAGCCCAAGCCCATCGCTCAATGGGGGGGCGGAAAAAGGCCAAATTTAAGGTATATAGTGCTTGACCATGTACAGTATCTATTAACCTTAGCATCATTAATGTGTGAGGATGTAAATGGCCGCAAGTTGTAAATCTAATCATCTTTCTCATCACTACCTTCTATCCCACGAGACTTGAATACTGCACAAGCGTTTGGATAAAGAAAGGGTGGAGGTGACTGCTGACTGTTGTTTCTGTAGTTCTGTAGTTCATTTAACTGTTGAGATTGTTTTGAGGACCCGCCCCAGAGCAGACAAACAATTCATTCGGAAAACATTTGGAAAAACTGCAACAAAAAAAAAGTCAACAGATCGTGTAATAGTATAAACTGCGCAGAGAAGCCCATTGTTACCACCAAGTGAAAACCATCAAATACCGCCTGGTGTTACACCGATGTCACACGAATGACGACCTCTCCTGAGTCGCTGTCCTGGCTGAGGTTGTTTCGGGGCACTAGGCCGGGGCAAAAGGGGGCCAAACAGAGGCAGGTCCATGGCTGCGGCCCCAGCTGGGTGGAGTGTAAGTGGCCATTGGGCCCAAAGGTGGCCAGAGGCAACCAAAGCGTCCTGGGGACCAATGAGGAATGGCCAGTGCTCGTCTCCTCCATGTCTTTTGCTTTATCGTAGCTCTTAAGATCCCAGTGGAGGTTGACGGCCCGCCAGCGCATGAAGACGTTGTACACCGCCGCCCCCTCGTGGACAATCAGGCCTGTTACAAGGAGAAAACATTAAGGGAAATGCTGATCCTCTGATATGGTCACATTGTAGGTATCATCTAAAGGAAGACTGCACAATTTGGGGCCCTGCGGGCAAAGTTTGGCCCGCGTGCTCCCTTTGTTTTGGCCCACCATGGCATTTGACATGCTCATGCTTATCTCCTCTTATAAGTGCTGTAAAATCCTAACCGCAATGACTACGAAACTTACATTTTGTGCAGCTAATAAGTACCAAATCCTAATCAATCATAATACAGAGTTGTTGTCGTCTGTCACTGCGCGATGTGAGTCGAGTGGCGATTTGAGTCGTGAATGCGTCACTTTAGTAGCCTACAAGATGCTAACGTTTTTTAAATGAATGCCGGCTACAATTTTAGCAATCAAACATAAAGGCTGTCACTTGAATGGCGTTTTGAGCTAACGTTAGCAATCAAACAGACTGTCACTTGAATTTGTTCTCTTAATACATCCATGCTTGGATGGCGTTTTGATGAACGTTAGCAATCAAACATAACAAAGGCTGTCACTTGAATGGCGTTTTGAGCTAACGTTAGCAATCAAACAGGCTGTCACTTGAATACCGTTTTGAGCTAACGTTAGCAATCAAACAGGCTGTCACTTGAATGGCGTTTTGAGCTAACGTTAGCAATCAAACAGGCTGTCACTTGAATGGCGTTTTGAGCTAACGTTAGCAATCAAACAGGCTGTCACTTGAATACCGTTTTGAGCTAACGTTAGCAATCAAACAGGCTGTCACTTGAATGGCGTTTTGAGCTAACGTTAGCAATCAAACAGGCTGTCACTTGAATGGCGTTTTGAGCTAACGTTAGCAATCAAACAGGCTGTCACTTGAATTTGTTCTCTTAATACATCCGTGCTTGGATGGCGTTTTGATGAACGTTAGCAATCAGACAATCATAGATAGCTACGTTTTTGAAATGATTTCCATCTTCTGTTATTGTAAGTAAAGAGAAAAGTTTATTATTTTATGAATTTCACAAATTTCAGTAAGACTCGTTATGCTGTAAACCGTTTAAATCTGAGCACGCGCGACTCACATCTGCACTCGACTCACATCGGGCAGTGACATCGTCAGTTGCTATCTGGTAAGAGACGATGGCGTCTTATCTGGTAAGGGAGTGCAAGATAGCCAATGGCTCCATGTCACCTTGTGAGTGCAAGCAGTGTTTTGGTTTTTTAACAACATCCACACAACAGTTTAATTTAACAGAGAGAGGAAAGTGTAATCAGTATAATATTATTCTATGCAAACAGTTTAATAATAACAAGAGGAAAAGTATGTAAATCATAATTTGTCTAACAGTAGGGCTGCAACTAACGATTATGTTCTTTGGCCATTACTCTGCTGATTATTTTCTCAATTAATCATTCAGTTGTTTGGGCTATAAAATGTCAGAAAACGGTTAAAAAAAAATGTTGATTAGTGTTTCCCAAAAAGCCCAAGATGACGTCCTCACATGTCTTGTTTTGTCCACAACTCAAAGATATTCAGTTCACTCTCCCAGAGGAGAGAAGACACTAGAAAATACTCTTTCCTGTACCGTCAATTGGTAGTCAAGCAGCCTGTGAATTACGATGAAGCCATGAAGCAGTTGATGCCAATCAACAAACGCAAGCTGTGACTTCAGTGCTCTTCCTAAACTAATGCTCCATCTGTGCTATAGATGTTGTCTTGTTGTCTTGTAATCCATACAGAGAGAGAGAAAGGGGAAATCATCTTATTTTCTATTGCACAAATAAAATCAATGTTTTCCAGAAGGTTCGAACCGTTTGTCCAGGTTTAACAGTTTTATTGACCAATTTGACTTTTATATTTCAGCCAGATCACTAAGGTCCTCCACTGCTTCTCTTTTAAAGGGGAACTACGCAGTATTTTTAGCTTAATGTACCTTAACTGAACAGCTTGGGAGTCATTGTGATGGGGGTCGTCTCCCCTCTAGCGCCTGTGAGCGGAAAAACCACCCTTGCAACTTTGGGCCGGTGAGCCGGCGGCCTCAGCGTCAGGAAGTACGGCATGAAATCAGGTCTCGCCGTGTTAACGACTCGCTTCACGGCGCCGCACACATACGGCCGTTCAGGAACCGGCTAACGAGGTAGAGATGGAGTTTTTCACACTATCGTCACGGCTGAGCCGGCAAAACAGAAGCAGGAAGCTAGGAAAGTGTTGTGGGAGGAAGAGAGGAAGAGGAAACGGCAGACTGACCGAGAGAGGAGTCAGACACGAGGAAACATAGGAGCTGTAGGGGGGGGGGGGGGGGGGGGGGCTCTATAGAGAAACCTGCGGGCAAAAAGCGAAACTGCATAGCGCCTCTAAAAAAATTTCTCATGGTTTTTTTTTCTCACGTTTTTTTTCTCACATTTTTTTTCACACATTTGTTTTTAAATTGAATTTTTTTTTTTTTAATTCTCACGTTTTGAAAGTCAACTTTTTGAGAAACACGTTTTTTTCTCGCGTTTTTTTTCCAAGTTTTTTTTCCTAACATTTTTTTCTGAAAATTGAAAACAGATATTAATTTTTTTACATTTTTTTCCCTCACGTTTTTTTCTCACTTTTTTTGTCACGTTTTGAAAGTCGAGATCTCGACTCGGCTGAAAATTGAAAAAAAATTGATCACGTTTTTTTTCTCACGTTTTTTTTTCTCATGTTTTTTTATCCTAACGTTTTTTTTAAAAATAAAAAAAATGTGACTTTTTTCTCACGTTTTGAAAGTGAGACTAGACTTTTTTTAGAAAATTGAAAAAAAACATTTTTGAAAAAAAAACATTTTTGAAAAAAAAACATTTTTGAAAAAAAAAATTTTTGTCACGTTTTTTTCTCAAGTTTTCTTTTTCCTCTATGTCACCTCCGGGGCTCCGTAGGTTTTCATTTGTGTTTTCATATAGTTCTTGAAGCACTTTGGGCTGCATGCTTGCATGAAAGGTGCTAGAGTTTAGTTGAGAGGATATTCAGTTACACTTTACTTTAAGGTATCTACACAAGAGTGATTATGGTTAGAGTTAGAGTTTATGTGACATGACATTGTCATTATGCAGATACCTTCATGTAAAGTGTTATCGGATATTCTTTACATTCTGCCGACAAGTCTTTCGCAGGCTCACCTAAGCAGACCAGGTCCATGAAGCCGTACATGCCGTAGCAGATCTGGAAGAGGAGGTCGCGCCGCTGCCAGATGGCCTGCGGGCTCAGAGTGGACCACAGCAGCCAGGAGATGCTGGCCACCAGGAAGAGAGAGCCCAGGAACACGGCGATGATCTGCACCTTCTCCACCAGGGTGATGGTGATGGACTGCCACTGCACACAGAGAGCAACTGAAGATCAGTTAGCAGGTTTAAGGGGCGAGAGAAACAGACTACTCCTGGAAGAGCCTGTCCTCTCTACTGCATTAAGTCGCTGACACACCAAGGCGACAGCCGATCCATCTGATTGGCTGTTCAGCTTAAAAATGGTGGCGGGGAAAGCAATCAAACGACTTTGAGAGCGCACACAGAAGGCTCTTCTCATTTTTCATCTCATCGGATCAATCCAATACTAGTCTCGCTTTGCCAGACCTTCATCCACAGCGCTGCGGAGGAAGGTCTGGCTAGTTCACACAGCTTTCTGGGACGGGAGAAAAACGTGCTCTGGTTTATCGGCATTGCTTTAAACCAATCACAGTCGTCTCGGGGCGGGGCTAAGCTCCAGACGGAGCCACGGTGCCTCTGCTGAATAGTCTCAGGAAGGAACTTGTTTTGGTGGAACATGTGTACGTTCAGAAGTAGTTTTAGTCGTGCAACAGAAAACTCTGATTGGACAGATAGTCTAGCTAGCTGTCTGGATTTACCCTGCAGAGATCTGAGGAGCAGTTAACCAGAGTCCTCACAAATCAGCCGGAGGTTAGAACGCCAACACAGAGACGGAGGAAGGAGACATCCGGCCGAATAGAAAGACATAGAAAGGATATCCCGGAAGTGGAAGGTCGTGGATATACTAATACAATACACATAAGAGCTTTCAAAACTGGCCAAAAATGACTTTCAAATGTTCCTTCCTACCGGTTCTATTGGAATATTTATATGTGCACATTATGTCCATAAGATGGCAAGCGTATGTACAACGAGATGCAAAATTACTTGTATAGGTGTATTTATTTCAACATAAACATGTCTTTTTTTATTTATTTTTTTAAAGATTGAAAGATCTTTTTGTTGTGCTGAGCACGGAGGATTGTTTTAGAAGACTTTGGGCAGAAAGTAGAGCTTTGCACAGCCTCAGCTGTGTTTGTTCAGTCTGCCGGGGACTCAAGTCCCATCTGGAGCAAACACATTTCAAAAGGCTTGAATGTTCTTTAGGTAGAAGTCATTCAAATGATCCAGAATGAGGATATTTTAAGCCTCGTGAGTCTCTGTCTGTCTCTTTTTAAAAGAAACGAGGACTTTTTTTTCTCACGTTTTTCAGTTCAGCTGTGTGACTGTAAAAACATCCATCCATCCATCCATCCATCGTCGTCCGCTTATCCGTGGTCGGGTCGCGGGGGGAGCAGCTCCAGCAGGGAACCCCAAACCTCCCTTTCCCGAGCCACATTAACCAGCTCTGACTGGGGGATCCCGAGGCGTTCCCATGCCAGGTTGGAGATGTAATCCCTCCACCTAGTCCTGGGTCTTCCCCGAGGCCTCCTCCCAGCTGGACGTGCCTGGACCACCTCCCTAGGGAGGCGCCCAGGGGGCATCCTTACCAGATGCCCGAACCACCTCAACTGGCTCCTTTCGACGTGAAGGAGCAGCGACTCTACTCCGAGCTCCTCACGGATGACTGAGCTTCTCACCCTATCTCTAAGGGAGACGCCAGCCACCCTCCTGAGGAAACCCATTTCGGCCGCTTGTACCCTGGATCTCGTTCTTTCGGTCATGACCCAACCTTCATGACCATAGGTGAGGGTAGGAACGAAAACTGACCGGTAGATCGAGAGCTTTGCCTTCTGGCTCAGCTCTCTTTTCGTCACAACGGTGCGATAAACAGAATGTAATACCGCCCACGCTGCGCCGATTCTCCGACCAATCTCCAGCTCCATTGTCCCCTCACTCGCGAACAAGACCCCAAGGTACTTAAACTCCTTCACTTGGGGTAAGGACTCATTCCCTACCTGGAGAAGGCACTCCATCGGTTTCCTGCTGAGAACCATGGCCTCAGATTTAGAGGTGCTGATCCTCATCCCAGCCGCTTCACACTCGGCTGCAAACCGATCCAGTGAGTGCTGAAGGTCACAGGCCGATGATGCCATCAGGACCACATCATCTGCAAAGAGCAGCGATGAGATCCCCAGCCCACCAAACTGCAACCCCTCCATACCACGACTACGCCTCGATATCCTATCCATAAATACTACGAACAGGATTGGTGACAAAGCGCAGCCCTGGCGGAGGCCAACCCTCACCTGGAACGTGTCTGACTTACTGCCGAGAACCCGGACACAGCTCTCGCTTTGGTCATACAGAGATTGGATGGCCCTGAGAAGGGACCCCCTCACCCCATACTCCCGCAGCACCTCCCACAAAGTCTCCCGGGGGACCCGGTCATATGCCTTCTCCAGATCCACAAAACACATGTAGACTGGATGGGCACACTCCCAGGCTCCCTCCAGGATCCTTGCTAGATTAAAGAGCTGATCCGTTGTTCCACGCCCAGGACGGAATCCGCATTGTTCCTCTTCAACCTGAGGTTCGACTATCGGCCGAACCTTCCTTTCCAGCACCTTGGAGTAGACTTTACCAGGGAGGCTGAGAAGTGTGATACCCCTGTAATTGGTACACACCCTCTGGTCCCCCTTTTTGAAGAGGGGAACCACCACCCCGGTCTGCCACTCCCTAGGCACTGTCCCAGACTTCCACGCAATGTTGAGTAGGCGTGTCAACCAAGACAGCCCCTCCACACCCAGAGCTTTCAGCATTTCTGGACGGATCTCATCAATCCCTGGGGCTTTGCCACTGTGGAGTTGTTTGACTACCTCAGTGACCTCCACCAGGGAAATTGACGACAATCCCCCGTCATCCTCCAGCTCTGCCTCTAACAAAGAGGGCGCATCAGCTGGATTTAGGAGTTCCTCAAAGTGCTCCTTCCACCGCCCTATTACCTCCTCAGTTGAGGTCAGCAACGTCCCATCCTTACTGTACACAGCTTGGATGGTTCCCCGCTTCCCCCTTCTGAGGTGGCGGACGGTTTTCCAGAAGCGCCTTGGTGCCGACCGAAAGTCCTTCTCCATGTCTTCTCCGAACTTCTCCCACACCCGCTGCTTTGCTTCTTTCACGGCAGAGGCTGCAGTCCTTCGGGCCATTCGGTACCTTGCAACTGCCTCCGGAGTCCTCTGGGATAACATATCCCGGAAAGACTCCTTCTTCAGTCGGACGGCTTCCCTGACCACCGGTGTCCACCACGGTGTTCGAGGGTTACCGCCCCTTGAGGCACCTAAGACCCTAAGACCACAGCTCCCTGCCGCAGCTTCAGCAATGAAAACTTTGAACATTGTCCACTCAGGTTCAATGCCCCCAGCCTCCACAGGGATGCACGAAAAGCTCCGCCGGAGGTGTGAGTTGAAGGTCTGTCGGACAGGAGCTTCCTCCAGACGTTCCCAATTTACCCGCACCACCCGTTTGGGTTTACCAGGTCTGTCCAGAGTCTTCCCCCACCCCCTGACCCAACTCACCACCAGATGGTGATCAGTTGACAGCTCCGCCCCTCTCTTCACCCGAGTGTCCAAAACATACGGCCTCAGATCAGATGAAACGATTATAAAATCGATCATTGACCTTCGGCCTAGGGTGCTCTGGTACCAAGTACACTTATGAGCATCCCTATGTTCGAACATGGTGTTTGTTATAGACAATCCATGACTAGCACAGAAGTCCAATAACAGACAACCACTCTGGTTTAGATCAGGGAGGCCGTTCCTCCCAATCACGCCTCTCCATGTATCTCCGTCATTGCCCACATGTGCGTTGAAGTCCCCCAGCAGAACTATGGAGTCCCCCTCCGGAGCCCCATACAGGACTCCATTCAAGGTCTCCAAAAAGGCCGAATACTCTGAACTCTTGTTTGGTGCATATGCACAAACAACAGTCAGAGTTTTCCCCCCAACAACCCGCAGGCGTAGGGAGGCGACCCTCTGGTCCACCGGGGTAAACTCCAACGTTGCGGCGCTCAGCCGGGGACTTGTGAGTATCCCCACACCCGCCTGGCGCCTCACACCCTGGGCAACTCCGGAGAAGAAAAGAGTCCAACCCCTCTCCAGGAGTACGGTTCCAGAACCGAGACTATGCGTAGAGGTAAGCCCCACCAGATCCAACTGGTAGCGCTCCACCTCACGCACAAGTTCCGGCTCCTTCCCCCACAGCGAGGTGACATTCCATGTCCCCAGAGCCAGCCTCTGCTGCCCGGGTCTGGTCCGTCGAGGCCCCTGACCTTCACCGCCACCCGTGTGGCAGCGCACCCGACCCCAGCGGTTCCTCCCACAGGTGGTGGGCCCATGGGCTGGAGAGATAGGTGCCACGTAGCTTTTTCGGGCTGTGCCCGGCCGGGCTCCGTGGCAAACCCGGCCACCAGACGCTCGCTGACGAGCCCTCCCTCTGAGCCTGGCTCCAGACGGGGGCCCCGGGCTTCCTCCGGGCAGGGTCTCTCTATCCCTTCCTCGTTTTTTCATAGGGTTTTTTGAACCATTCTTCGTCTGGCCCCTCACCTGAGACCACTTTGCCATGGGAGACCCTACCAGGAGCACAAAGCTCCAGACAACACAGCCCTCAGGTTCATAGGGACACCCAAACCTCTCCACCACGATAAGGTGATGGTTCCCGGAGAGGGAACCATCACTGGGTGACTGTAAAAACAATCTCTCCTTAAAGGTCCACTGTGTAGTGTTTTAAGTATTTTATTAGCTAAAATGAATGTCTTCATTCATAAATATGTCCTCATTGGTGTAAAATGACCTCTGCCAATGATCTGACTTCTCCTCGTAAGAGACGAATTTCTTATCTGTATTTATATTGGACGGGCAGAGACATACAGCACTAGTCTACCTGTCTATAATGACTGAGAGAGACATACAGCACTAGTCTACCTGTCTATAATGACTGAGACATACAGCACTAGTCTACCTGTCTATAATGACTGAGAGAGACATACAGCACTAGTCTACCTGTCTATAATGACTGAGAGAGACATACAGCACTAGTCTACCTGTCTATAATGACTGAGAGAGACATACAGCACTAGTCTACCTGTCTATAATAACTGAGAGAGACATACAGCACTAGTCTACCTGTCTATAATGACTGAGAGAGACATACAGCACTAGTCTACCTGTCTATAATGACTGAGAGACATACAGCACTAGTCTACCTGTCTATAATGGCTGAGAGACATACAGCACTAGTCTACCTGTCTATAATGACTGAGAGACATATAGCACTAGTCTACCTGTCTATAATGACTGAGAGAGACATACAGCACTAGTCTACCTGTCTATAATGACTGAGAGAGACATACAGCACTAGTCTACCTGTCTATAATGACTGAGAGACATACAGCACTAGTCTACCTGTCTATAATGGCTGAGAGACATACAGTACTAGTCTACCTGTCTATAATGACTGAGAGACATACAGCACTAGTCTACCTGTCTATAATGACTGAGAGAGACATACAGCACTAGTCTATGTCTATAATAACTGAGAGAGACATACAGCACTAGTCTACCTTTCTATAATGACTGAGAGACATACAGCACTAGTCTACCTGTCTAGTTTTCATTCAGAGCCAGCGTCACGTGACTGAAACGAGAAGGAGATCAGTGAGAGGTCCTTTAGTTCATAATGGAGGATCAGACTGATGCCGAGCCACAGGAGAAGGAATCCTCGTCGCCAAAAAAGCCAAAATTGGAAGACATGTTGTCGTAGCTTCTTGGTACATAACGGCTACCGTAGGTGCAACACGCATTTGAAAAAGCAAGGCGCTTATTGTCATATTCAGAATAATAGTGGAATATTGGTGTGCATGTAAACATACTGTAAACATGTGCAGTTTCTCACTGCCATCAAGTGTCTTCCTGTGGCAACGTTAAACAGACAGGAAGTGGAACTGGAAAGGAAATGTTTCTTGTTCTGCAGTGTTTTACCTGCCGAGGCGTCTTCATGTTGATGGCGATGACGTGGAAGCGGTAGCAACAGAGCTCGCAGGTCCAGCAGCCGCGCTCACTGATCCACTTCAGCAGGCAGTGCTGGTGGGTGTAACGCACCGAACCGTCGCACCGACACGGGTTCAACAGGTCGCCCTGGAGACCCGACAGAGGGCAAAAGGTCAAATGTGAACAGAGGTTAAATGGGGCCAACAAGCGGTAGAATATTCTGAAGGCCTGTTGTCACATATAGAGCTGCAAAGATTAATCAAATAATCGATTAGTTTTCAACTATGACCACATAGCTGCAAAACAAATAACATTCCCATCAGTCTCAGCTGGGCTTTTGTTTTGGTGCTAATCAGAAATATATTCCAACACAAAAACTAAAGCAGAAATGATACTGAAATTGACCGATGAGCAAAATCAATAAAGCTTTGAGGCTCTAAAATATTAGTTTTGATACCTAAAGGAAACACAAGGAAAGTATTAAATTGCGGTGGATTTCAACCCGTAGCTCTGTTGTTTGTACCTCTGGTTATTTCCTGTTTTTCTGTGAGGTGAGGTATGAATTAACAACTTTTCTGCCTTTCTGTTTCATCTCCTGCAGCCAGATTCTCTGTGTTCCCTCAGAAGGAATCACGTCACATGGGTAGGACCTAAGGGTGCTCCGATCAGGATTTTTGAGGCCGATCACCGATCACCGATTGCTGGAAGACGTATCGGCCGATACCGATAACCGATCACCGATCACTTTTATGAACTGAAAATTACGCCATTACATAACAGTCACACATGTTTAGAGAATGTATCAGTAACTGTTTGGCTTTCTGTCCTAGCTCAAAATCTAAAAAATGTCTGTTCAAGGTTCAAGGTTCAAGAAGTCTTTATTATCCCCGAGGGGCAATTCGTTGTGCAGCAATAGAATGCAACATAAACAACACATAGACTATACAGAAAACAAACCCCATCAATAATAGACAAAATAAATACAAACTACACAGACATACACATCTCGCAATGACTTATTTACAAAGCCTATAGCAGCAGGAACAAAAGAGTTTTTATGTCTGTTTGTCCTGCATTTTGGCAGACAGAATCTGTGGCCAGACGGTAACATCTTGTCGCTGTTCAGAGGAGGGGGGGTTATATCAGCCAGGACTGACTGGGCTTTCTTCAGAGTCCTTATCTCATATAGAGAGTTTAAGTCAATCAGGGAGTTTTGGGAAATTTTGCCACACACTTTAGTTTTTTTTTTTTCAATCACTGCACATTTCTTCAGCACACACAGTCAGTCACACCGACACACACACACCGACACCGACACACACACACACACACACACACACACACGGCGAAACAGCTGTTTGAGCGGCGCACACACAGACACACACAGTCAGTCACACCGACACACACACACACACCGACACCGACACCGACACACACACACACACACACACACACACACACACACACACACACACACACACACACACGGCGAAACAGCTGTTTGAGCGGCGCCGGAGCTGCTAGCTACACAACTCCGCTCTGCCTTAGCGTTAGCTAACTTTGAAAACTCCTCATCCTGCTTTCTGTGACTAACCTTCAAATGTATGATGAGGTTGGTGGTGTTGAAATGTCTTTGGAGCTTTCTGCCTCGTGGTATTTCCTCGGTACACACGTTGCTAATCGCTAGTGTATCGTCTTTTTCCCAGATAGCAACGAGTCGGCGGACCACCAGCGGTGCTCCAGAGGCAGTAGAAGCGTCAGAATGGTGTAATCACAAACACGTTTGCCGGAGCACCACCGGTGGCAGACGCTTTTTAAAAGCAGTAGCCGTCTTCCTACCGCCTTCGTTCCGCGGCCGCGGGCCAACTGCTGTTCTGCCACCGTTCAGACACCTTGTAGAACTGCCAGACCGCTGAATGTAGGGACGCCGCCATTTTGAAAATGTTCTCAGGAGTAGTGCTCTTAATACATCCGTGGTAGTGCATCATCTGATCGGCCTTTATGGAGACCACCGATCAAACTATTTAAAGCCATTATCGGCCGATACCGATCGGTGGCCGATCGATCGGAGCACCCTTAGTAGGACCTCGTAATGACGTCTCCAACATGTTTAAAGGCTAAAAACAGGTTTACAACCTGCCCTGTTTCAGCCTGCTGGGTGCTAACTCTAGCAGGAGGAGAACACGGGGGAGGCAGCACTGATTGATTTAGTTTTTCTTCCTCCTGACAGAACTCCAGATGTACAAACAACAGAGCTACGGGTTGAAATCCACCAGAATTCTCCCTTAAATGAGAGGCCAGACGGAAGAAAACACAGCAGAGAAAGTCTGCACACTGCTGCCTTCTTTGCACAAGTGTAGTGAAATGGTGGGACGAGGGTTAAACTTTGTAAAAACACGGGTCTTTCGTAACAAATTAGTTACTCTGGGAAAATAAATGCTGCAAGAATTCAAACTTCTGCCCCCGGCTGCAACAATCAACACAGAAGAAGCAGATGTCCATGGTGATGTCCCATCAGACGCAAAGAAGCTTTCCTTTCACACAAATTCAACAATGCAACATGGAGGCCGCGGAACAAAGAGGAACAAAGACTGCTGTAACATTAACCCTTGTGTTGTCTTCCCGTCGGCCGTGCAACTTGTCAAATGTTTACGTTCTGGACGTCTTTTTAGACACTTTTGTTGCTTTCCCATCGATGTTTTTGTCACTCTTTCCCAAAGTTTTTTCTGGCCCTTTTGACGTTTTTTTTGTGTTTTCTTCCCCCACGTTTTTGTCACTTTTTTCAATGTTCTTTTATATAAAAAAATAAAAAAATTCAAATGCTATGAAATTGAATGTGAAGAGCGTTGTAGGGAACCATCCACGTTCTTTCTTTTGACAATTTGGTTGAAAGAAACCGATCGCGTAATTCAATGCATAATCAGCCAAAGTCCGCATATTAATGCGGGGGCCGCATTTTTTCAAATACGCCGCACTTTCGCCGCATAAATTGCTGATTTCCGCGCAAAATATGCGGGGCTTGCATGATCTCATAATCCCCGCATTTTCGTTGCAAAAAAGTCACATATATCTCAGCAGGAAGATGAAAAATGTTGTTTACTTCACACAAGAGCAGCCATTTTCCCCTGTTGCCATGGGAACGTTATGAAGTGATGTAATTTCTCCTAGTGAGAACATGGTGTTGGGGGGGGGAATCACTTTGTTTTCTCTTTTTCATCAAACCGCAGTTTTTGCAAGTTCCCGCAATTTCATCGCATAAATTTGCATAAATATCCCGCATATTCCATCACATTTTTTAAGAAAACGTGCCGCATAATCAAGGATTTTTGCCCACAACAATCACAAAAAAACTCTTTCTGGAGGGACTGTATATCTGCCAGACTGGTTATTCACCTTTACCCACATTATTGATGATTATTTTACCAAAATTCTCATTGTGTAAATATTGTTTGAAAGCACCAATTGTCATTGAAAATGGGTCAGATTTGACCTGAAGACAACAGGACGGTTACGTAGCTACTTAACATTCACATCTTGTCCGGTGTTTCTATCATCAGTGACAGAACCTTTAAGAAACAGGAAGAAACCGTTTCTGGGTCGATATCAGAACCGTGTCCAGTCTCCACAATATTAATCTTGCGTCCATTTTCAAGGTCTACGTGTCAACTTTCCCCATCATCTAGAACTCCTTGTCCTCAGGGCTCGGCCTGTTCTTCCAGCGAGCCGTGCGTCAAAGAAAATCCACGACTTGTTCACCAGAGGGCTTTACCAGCATCGCTCCGATCAATGATCATTTCTCAAAGCTTACAACACACGGCGGATATTAACGGCACGGCTGCAGCGCGGCATTAATCATCACAGCCGTATGCGTTTGTTCTGGTGTTTCTTTTCTTTCTCTTCCTTTGTCCTCGAGGCATTCCTCAAGCAGCCGTCGCTGTAGCTCTGACCTGCCGGCTGGGCTGCGAGTGGCATATTAATAGTACATTAAGGTCAGTGGTCAGGCAGCTCGTTTTTCATCTTGTCATAATAACCTTGTGGGTTTAAAAGGACCTCGGAGGCTTTCGCTTGGATCAACTGTAGCGGGTCAGCTATGTACTGAAGACGTGATAAAAAACAACATCGAGGAGGATTTTAATAGGTTTCTGAAATCTCCGAGGGGACATTTGATGAAAATATTCCACTTATTTTAGTGTTATAAAGGCAAATGGAGTCTGGAGTGTACTAGAAAATCAACAAGGCAGAACTGAAGAGCAGTGGTGGAAAGTGACTGAGTATATTGACTCCTGTACTTGTACTTAAGTACCAAATGTTGAGGTACTTGTACTTTACTTGAGTCTTTTCTTTTCATGCCACTTTCTACTTCTACTCCGCTACATTTCAGAGAGAAATATTGTACTTTTAACTCCACTACATTCATCTGTTACAGCTTTAGTTACTAGTTACTTTACACATTAAGATCCCTGCACAAATAAATAATCTGTTTTTATCATAGCAAGTAAACTAGCCAATAATATAACGGCCCACAAGTCCAGCTGAGATGATCAGACCATTAAACACACGGCTGGTTGGAAAATGGGAGTATTTGTCTTTACTTTTAATACTTTAAGTACATTTTCCTGATGATACTTACAGAATTACTTACATCTTCAATGCAGGACCTTTTACTTGTAACAGAGTATCTTCTACAGTGTGGTATTAGTACTGTTACTTAAGTAAAGCATCTGAATACTTTTTCCACCGCTGCTGAAGAGAATATGGAAAACTATAGTATATCCATGTACTATACAGTCACCAAAAATCTCATAAATGACAGAGAAGATGGTCATTATCGGCCACGATGGGCAACCGTACGCAGTCAACGAGGCCACCGGCTGATGCCGACGTTCTGCCGATAACTCGGTAGCCTGGCTCCGCCCTCCTACGTACTTCCGCTCAATTTTCATTTTCCTTCAGTACTCCGCCTGGGTTTGCGGTATATTCTTGGGTTTCAAATTTCCACTCAGCCGTCCACTGATGCTGATTTGGCCTTTTCCCTTTCACGCTCTTATCCGCTCAGATGCGACTATTTTAAAGTGTCATGTTTCCGTTTCGCAATCTTCTTGATAACTGGCGAGCTGGCCCGGGCCTGCGGCACTGCATCAAAATCAAATATCAGTCTGGACCCGGAGGCAGAGCTATTAGATTAGCTCTGCTAATAGCTATAGCCCACGTTCAAAAGACAGGATATTCACTTAGGCGTTTACTGCCCTGACTCCTCTCTTTCCCCTTAGCTCTGGCGAGGATGAATGGTCCCTCATCGAGGCTCGCTGTCACGAGCCAAATAGGCCTGCAGAGTGTCAGATTTCAGAGACGGGCGGACACAGCGTCCATTTGTCCCTGAAGGTCCACGTTTGTCCGTCCACCTCCAGGAAGACACGCAGACAGACCGATGCATCACTTGGGGATGATATAGATTAATTCTTTGTCATCCTGCTCT